>JBBIGA010113395.1:0-10553 GCA_037576975.1 Alestes dentex | reverse complement strand
ATTTATGTAATAATACCAATAAACCCAATGTGATTTGAATAAACAATGGCAGATTTATCTATTTATCATAAATCTTTTAATAAACCTGATGTAAACAATCTCATAAATTTTAACTAAATGAATCTTACTTGATCCAAAGCTTGTCATATTTAAATCAGTTTTAACTGGTTAATCCTATCAACCATTTCACTCAGTGTTGTATGAGACTAAAGGAGAATTCTGAAACTCAACTTCATGTCAATTGCCCTGAATATGAAACATCATGATACACGTTTTACAAGCCAAACCAGCTGTCACAAAAATGTCAGTTGAGAAAACTCACCTTAGGGAACACTTCATCAGGAAATATTTCTTAAGAACAATACTATTCCCTGGAAGACATTTAACACTTCTGAATTATACTTTAGAACTTTTCATGTTACAGAGTTCATGTTAACAGACAGGGTAGGAAAGGTGGAAGTGTGAATCTTTTTCTCACAGTAGAAAGATACTTACACATCTCTTGAATACTTGGTAATAACTATGAATGTGAAATCTGTGTGTTGTAAGTGCTGACCACCCACCTAATCACAGCACTAGCTTTATGACAGAATTTTCAAACTTTTTATCACTTAGAATTTTGTTTTGTTTATCAAGGTTTAGCAGAGACCTGGTCACAAGTTGATGACCATGTGAAAGTAACCCTAAAAGCAACATAAAAAGTCACATAGGTTTATTTACTCACTCAAAATAAAATAATCCTTGAATCTATTTGTTTGACAAATTGGCAGCTTATATCTCTGGCCAGATGGAAGCAGCATGAACTGCACTGATACAGGATGGCTGGGGTTACTCAAAATGACCTGTGTACTATCTCATAAAAGTACTGTCCACAGCCTACGAAAAAAATGCATCCTCTGGTGGGATAATACCAGGGTATTTATAATGCTACACTAACTGAATTGCCTGATCATTTATAATTACTGGAAAAATGACCAAAGGACTTTTCCCCAAATCTATGATCATCTCTTTTGTTTTAGATGCATTAATAACCAAAAAAGATAACTTGCACCAGTCTGTAAATTCTTTGCGCACAAGAGACAAATTTTGCACACAAGATAAATATATTGCAACCAAGAGAAAAATATTGCACATGAGAGAAATATTGCAGACCACAGAAGCCTCCACTTATCAGTCCGTGGTGTTTGGATGTGTGAATTTTTGTGTGTGGAGTGACAGGCATCGACATAAATAGTAATAATGCACCAGAAGAGTTGCACATTATAACACATGTATAAATAGCATCTGTAACAATAATAATTATATTCCACCCCAAAGATTGCACATGTTGCAAGGTCTTTGTTGTGGAGTCTGACAGCAGTTAGAAGGAAAGACCTGCGGAATCTCTCCGTCCCACATCGTGGGTGTCACGATTCCTGCCTGCAGCCACTACGGGCCGTCCTCGAACTACTTATGTTCATTTGTGGGTGTTCCTAATCTCTGTTCAGTGGTGAGTAAGGGACTCTCAGCTGGACAGAGTTTAGGAGTTGATTATGTCTGTCTGTCCATTGGTCCTTGTTTTGTGCACTTTTGTATTTAAGTGGTTCTTACCTTAGTTGTAGTATGGAGCATTTCCCTCACTTTAACCCGAGTCTGTGTCCTCCTCAATTCTCCTGTTTATTTTCATGTCCTGGCCCCTGTGCCTTTTCTGTTCTGTTTTGTTCTGTTCATAATAAATATTCTCCTCAAATGGAAGTTTGCACCTGTGCCTCTTCTTCTTCTCTGTCCGGACAGGACCGGATTGTGACATTAGGTGCAGCAGCCTACCACTGAAGGAGCTGCTCGGTGCTGTCAGAGTCTCCTGCATGGGGTGGTAGATGTTCTCCAAAGGGACGATAGCTCAGCCACCATTCTCCTGTCACTCACCACCTCCACTGGGTCCAGAGGGCATCCAGGAACAGAGCTGGCTCTGGATCAGTCTGTTCAATCTCTTACTGACCAGTCCACAAAGTCCTGGGTCAGTTCTCTGTACTCCTTGTCCTTCCCATCAGTGATGAGGCCAACTATTGCAGAGTCATCAGAGAACTTCTGCAGGAAGCAGTTGGTGGAGTTGTGAGTGAAGTCTGCATTGTAGATGGTGAAGAGGAACGGTGCCAGAACCGTTCCCTGTGGAGCCCCAGTACTGCAGACGACCCTGTCCAACACACAGCCCTGGGTTCTCACATACTGTGGTCGGTTAGTGAGGTAGTTCAGGATCCATGTGGTGAGGTGATGGTTCACTCCTGTGTACTTCAGCTTGTCCCTCAGGATTGTGGGAATGATGCTGTTGAAGGCACTGGAGAAATCAAAGAACATGATTCTCAGAGTGCTCCCAGCAGTCTCCAGGTGAGAGAGGGAACGATGTAGGAGGCAGATCACAGCATCATCTACTACACTGCCAGGCTGGTATGTAAACTGAAGTGGGTCCAGTGGTGAGCTCACCAGGGACGGAAGCTGTGCAAGCACCAAGTACACCAGAGTCTTCATCTGGTGGGATGCCAGCTGTAGCTGTTGAAATCCTTTAGATTGAGGGGTCTCCAGAGGTAGAGGTAGAGGTGGGGTTGTCTGTAGCAGATGTTGGGGACTGCAGGGGGGCAATATGGGGGGAGAGGCAGGGGCAGATTAATCAAACCTACTGTAAAAGTGGTTCAGTTCATTTACCCACCTCACATTCCCCAGCAGAGAGTTCTGTTCTGAGATGGTTCCATAGCCTCTCCAGACTCAGCTGACATCGTTCTGTTGTAGCTGGTTCTCCGTCCTCTGCCTGTGGCTGTCCTTCCCACCCCCGATCAGTCCTTTCAGTTATCTCTGCACCCTTTTCAGCTCCTCCTTGTCTCCTGATTTGAAGAAACTCCTCTTCTACTTGAGGACAGCCTTGATTTCTGGAGTAATCCAACGTTTGTTGTTGGGGCAGCACCGCATTGTTCTGGTGGGCACGGTGTTATCCACACAGAAATTAATTTCTGTAATGCAGGTGACAAGGCTGTTGATGTCCTCCCCATGGTCGTCACAAAGCACTTCCCACGTAGTGGACCCAAACAGTCTTTAAGAGCCTCCTCGCTCTCATCCGCACATCTCTGCACATTGCGGGTGACTGCTGGCTCCCTGCTGGGAACGACGGTGGACCGACAAAAGGTGATCACACAGGAGAAACTCAAATACAGATGAGATTAAGACACAGAACCAATCGGAGCTCAATATCAGTTAAACAAGACAGGACACAGGTGATACTGGCAGGAAGAAAAGACGAGACAGGGGCGACCTCTGCAGGCCTTTGGCCAGGGATGTCACACCTGAGGAGAACCGGTTCATCCTAGAATCTACATTTCACACTGTCATTTAGAAAATGTTGATATCGAGGAAATCGTTCCACATCACACTTAAAAGAACATTGGAAAGTTACTGAATGTGAGTGTTAAAAGAGAGTTTTAAAACTCTTTCATGCTGGTGCAAGCCTCAAAGCTCCATTCTGGGACCTGTATTGTTCAGTTTGTATATGCTTCCACTGGGAAATATCGTCAGAGAGAATTTTCATTACTGTACAAAAACCGTATATATGAAAAATGTCAATCTGGGTTCTGGCCCCATCATAGCACAGAAGATAGTAACTGATCTTTTACTGTCTGCTGACAAAGGATTAGTCTCTCTGCTGGTTCTGCTTGAGCTTAGTGTGACAGTCGACATGATTGACTACGCTATTTTACTAAACAGACAAGAAAACCTAGTCGGAATCACTGGAACTGCCTTATCCTGGTTTAGATCATACCTGACCGACTGCTATCAGTTTCTAAGAGATAACAGGGAATCCTCAGCAACCTCCAAAGTAAAATATGGTGTCCCACAGGGTTCTATATTAGGGATGATTTTGCGGAAACATGGGATTAGCTTCAACTGCTACGCAGACGATACACAACTCCCAATGATAAACTTCGACTCAATAAGACTGGGGACGGCATTAAAGATATAAAAGACTGGATGTCACATTACGTCCTCTTACTCAGTGCAGATAAAACTGAAGTCCTTCTTCTAGGTCCGAAAGTTGCTAGAAACAAACGGTCAGATCTAATGCTTGATCTCGCTGGTTCTTCAGCCTCTCCAATGTTAACTGTAAAGAATCTCTGTGTCACTATGGATCCCGATCTTTCATTCGACACACATATAAGTACTGTTAGCTTTCCTTCATCTACAAAACATTGCTAAGTTAAGAAGTGCATTATGTCTGAATGATGCAGAAAAATTTGTCCACGTCTTCCAGACTTGATTATTGTCAGGCTCTTGTCAGGCTGCTCCAACGAAAACCTAAAAAAGTTTCAACTAGTCCAGAATGCAGCAGCTAGAGTCCTCACTAGAACAAGGAAATTCGACCACATTAGCCCAATATTATCAAGACTTCATGGGTTCCTGACCAAATTTCGTATTGACTACAAAATTCTACTAATGACATATAAAGCCTTAAATGGCCTCGCACCCGATTACCTCAGTGAACTTATCTCTTACTATGAACCTCCACGGTCACTCAGATCTCAAGGTACTGACTACTTACTTGTCCCCAGAATTATGAAAGCTTCAGCAGGGGGAAGAGCATTCTCATACATATAGCCCCCAGGCTCTGGAATGCCATACCAAACAACATTTGGGACTCAGTTGAAAACACACTTGTTTAGTCAGGCTTTTTGTAATTAATTTTTCCTGTTAGGTGGAAGGTGTAGAGCTGGGAGGCGGTGGGCACAGAGAATTAAACCAAACTGTGACACTGGTGTTGTTGCCCCACCACTCCTCACGTTCACTCAGGTTTGGAGTGGAGGTGCGCCATGGTCTCGGGGCGCTCTCACGCCCATCATACCTCTCGGTTCTGCCCTTTCTAGCTAGGCTGCTCTAGCTAGATATGCCAGAGTCTTAACTTCTTAACAAACATCTCTCTGAGCACCACTGTCATTCCAATGTGCTTCAAAACCACCACCATCATCCCCGTGCCAAAGAAGTCACCAGTGTCCTCCTCAATGACCATCGTCCCGTCACACTCACACCCATAATCATGAAGTGCGTCGAGAGGCTCGTCATGAAGCACATCAAGTCACAACTGCCTCCCTCACTGGACCCCCAGCAGTCATCCATCCCAAGCATTCTACAGATGATGCCACCAACACCACCCTTCACCTGGCACTCACTCACCTGTTCAAAAAGGACATTAATGTTAGAATGCTGTTCATAGACTTCAATTCAGCATTCAAGATCGGGAAGCTGAGACTGCTGGGCTTAAACACCTCCCTCTTCAACTGGGTCCTGGACTTCCTGACTGGGAGACCTCAGTCAGTCAGGATCTCCAGCACCACCACTCTGAACACAGGGGCACCCCAGGGCTGAACACAAGGACCCCCAGGGCTGAACACAGGGCCCCCAGGGCTGAACACAGGGGACCCCAGGGCTGAACACAGGGACCCCCAGGACTGAACACAGGGCCCCCAGGACTGAACACAGGGAGCCCGGGCTGAACACATGGACACCCAGGGCTGAACACAGGGACCCCCAGGGCTGAACACAGGGCCCCCCCAGGGCTGTGTGCTCAGCCCTCTACTGTTCACACTGCTGACCCACGACTGTGCAGCAATGCACAGCTCGAACCACATCATCAAGTTCGCCGATGACACGACTATGGTGGGTTTGATCAGCGGGAACGATGAGGCACCATACAGAGAGGAGGTGAAATGGCTGACAGACGGGTGCAGAGCCAACAACCTCACCCTGAACATGGAGAAAACAAAAGAGATGGTTGTTGACTTCAGAAGGGCACAACACGATCACTGCTGTGCATCGGTGGCGCCGCGGTTGAGACTGTCCAGAGCACCAAGTTCCTTGGTGTTCACATCATGGAGAACCTCACGTGGACCCTCAACACTAGCTCCACCACCAAGGAAGCCTAGCAGCGTCTCTACTTCCTGCAGAGATTGAGGAGAGTGCACCTTCACCCCCAATCATCACCATGTTCTACAGAGGGATTATAGAGAGCATTCGTTGTAACTGTATCACAGCCTGGTATGGGAATTGCGATGTTTCAGACAGCAAGACCCTACAGAGTGTTGTGAGAACAGCTGAGAAGATCACCGGGGTCTCTCTCCCCTCTGTCACAGACATTTACACACACACTGCATCCGCAAAGCCACAGGCATTGTGGACGACCCCACTCACCTATCACACACCCCCCTCAGACACCCCACTCACCCCTCACACACTCCTCACACACCCCACTCACCCTTCACACACACACTCCTTTCCCTCCTCCCATCTGGAAAGAGGTTTCATAGCATACGGGCCTTCACTACCAGAATGGGGAACAGTTTCTTCCCTCAGGCCATCAGACTACTTAACCGGAACTGAAGCACAATACACACACACACAGCACACCTCTTGTGTTCTTTTTCAAGCTCTTTGTCCTGTTTGTACTTGTTCTGTTCTGTTCTTGTGTTGCACCATGGTCCTGGAGGAATGTTGTTTTGTGTTTATGGCAGGAATGACAAATAAAACCTACTTGACTTGACTTGACTTGACGGCACGTCAGTTCATGCTGTTCTCACACCACTTTCGGGGCCGTCACCTGAGCACACATCCTGCTCGCCATGCTGCTGCCATCATTGCAGCCCTCAGGAGACCTGGCCACCAGGAATAGGAGCACAGCTACTGTCACAAAAATGTGATGATGTGACTAAAAGTGTCATATACCAGAAAGTGCATATCCACCAGGAGCCCGGTCTCACGAGTTTTCGTGCAGCCATCACGAAATACAATTTAATCAAAATACGTGGTCCGATCATGATTTAGGGCTTTTTTCGCGCTAGGACAACGCTTCTCTTTTTTGTGCTAGGGCAATGCTTCACTACCCGGACAGTAGGAGAGAAATAATGAGTTGATTCCTTACCTTAACCTAACCCTAACCTTAACCTTAACCTAACCCTGAAATCTTGTAAGAACTCTATATAAGGCCTGTGTACATAGTTGTAGCCTAGAGGTGTAGTCTCATTTAGAGCAACAAACCTGTCAGATGTAATCCAGGTCTCTGTAAGGCATAAGGTATCAAGATTCTGATCAATTATTAATTCATTAACAAGAGCAGCTTTAGAAGCGAGCAATCTTTAGATCTAAGGTGCTGAGCTTACTGGTAATATGAGAGAGATTAATTAAATTATTGAAGCACACTTTTTGGTATTTCCTACTTATCTGTTTAGTTCGGGGGACAGACACAGTCTTGATATTATAAAACTTAGGGTGAAACCTAGGTGACGACTCAAGGCAGCTCGCAGACGGTTGGTTAATTTGGTCTGTCTGCCTTCTGGCCTCGGCACTGGTTTGTCAGCAGCGATTACCTGAACTGTGCTGCTGGCTAGCTTACTGCAGGAGATGAGAGTAGCACCCTCCCGCGAGGGGTGGATACCGTCCCTGGCTAAGAGACCAGGCTTACCCTCAAACATGGGCCAAGTGTCAATAAATCACACACTGTTTTCTGAGCACATTTACATTTACAGCATTTTGCTGATGCTCTTATCCAGAGCGTTGTACATCAGTGCTCAAGTAGTCCACATCTGTTTCTTAAATCCTTTTAAGCTATACTTAAATCATGTCCACTGTTCAACCAAGTTACTGCACACTAGCTACACCTAAACAACACCTGTCAAAGAAAAGTCAGAAGAAACAAAAGTAAGGAAGGATACCATTTGGATATCCTGCAGTATAGCACCCAAAGCCTCCTGCGGGCCTCAGGGCCAAGCTGTATTGGGATGGGGCCAGAATATATATGGCATCGGACATAGTCTGGGCTAATTTGCACACCTCTTTAACACTGGCCTCTGACTGCCGCAGATGAATATCATTAAACCTTACACAAAACACTATCCTCTCATACCTATGACTAGCAAGCAGCTTCAAGTTCCCTGCAATGTTGGGCGCACTGGCACCCGGTATACAGTAGCTGGTGCTGGAGTCCCTACAGAGTAGCTAGGACTGTTGTACATTTGACCGGCGTTGGTAGGTTAGCTAGGCGGTAGGATGTAGTATAATCCCTACAAACGAATGTTCACAAAAACATGACTTTAATACCTCAAGTTTCTACACAGTTCATGGAAACAGGCAGTACATGAGAGAATCCCAAATCTAACCCCGGCCCAAAATCACAATTAAACACACGGTGTAGACCAGTCTTAAAAGCAATGGTACAAGGTACAAAAAAGACACACGAGCTTGGCAGCAGTAAAATACAAAACTACCCCTCCACAGACATCACAGTTGTGAAGTCCAAAACGCCGGCAGCACAGTCCCCAAAATAGTCCCAGCGTTAGGCTTAGTCCAACTCCATCGCATGGCAGCTGAATCTAGTTATGTCCACGCTGACCCTCTCTCGTGTCATGGCCCTGCAAAAGAACAAGAAGCACCAGAACTCTGTTCACCCAGCAAACCCCCACCGATGAAACACCGGCCCAGTTCTGTTGAGCGGATCTGGCCCAGATCTTACGATGGCTCCGAGCCAGATCCGGGCCAAATGTTTTTTGCTATCTGGGCATAGTCCTGAAGTGGGAATGGGTGCATTGGTACTATGTTGCTGGGATTGCAATTGTGTATGCGTCTTTTTTTTTTCTCTGTCTAAGCAGGTCATGGATCTCCTTGGGGAGGCTGGTCACTGGGTGGTGGGATCTCCTTGGGGAGGCTGGTCACTGGGTGGTGGGATCTCCTTGGGGAGGCTGGTCACTGGGTGGTGGATTCTCCTTGGGGAGGCTGCGGGTTTTCTGCTGTGGGCTGTGTGTGTATTGGGTGTGCTGTGTGCCCTTGATCACCTTCTTTGTGTAAGTGCTCATCGTGGTGGTGTGAAATCTTGACCACACTCTCTGCTAGCCTCATGGCTCTGAGGGAGCTCTGCTGCTACCAGAAGTCCACGGAGTTGCTGATCCGCAAGCTGCTCTTCCAGCGCCTGGTCTGAGAGATCGCACAGGACTTCAAGATCTCCACCGTATTGGCACTGCAGGAGGCTGGTACCTGGTAACCTTGTGCACCATTCAAGCCAAGAGAGTCACCATTATGCCTAAGAACATCCAGCCGGCAAGCCTCATTTGCAGAGAGCAAGTCCTAAACTCTGTTTTAACCATTTATTTTTCCCTTGGGTACGCTCTACACTACTTCATCCAACACATTCCAGAATCCTTCCTTCTCATCCATCTCATATCCAACCTACAGAGCATATTCACTAACAACATTTATCAACACCCCTTGCAGCTTCAGCTCAATATTCTCCTCCTCCACTGAACACAACACAGGAATGTCATGACTGCACAAATGTACACACTGTACAGAGTAATTGTGATATTAACCTGCACATAAGGGGGGGGGGGAATTCCAGCTACCTGGGTCCGACTGGACGCCTCCCTCTACCCCTCCATAAAGGGCCTCCCTCTACCCCTTCATAATGGTCCTCCCTCTACCCCTCCATAATGGACCTCCCTCAACCCCTCCATAATGGGCCTCCCTCTACCCCTCCATAATGGGCCTCCCTCTACCCCTCCGTAATGGGTCTCTCTCTACCCCTCCATAATGGGCCTCCCTCTGCCCCTCCACAATGGACCTCCCTCTACCCCTCCATAATGGGCCTCCCTGTACCCTTCCATAATGGGTCTCCCTCTACCGACTCTACCATGGGACCCACCTGTCCCATGAACTGCTCCTTTTAAGATGACTATGCTTTTTGGACAGAAGTGCTCCATGAACTACTCTTTATGCTGACTTTATGCTTTTTGGATTAAAGTTGCTCCACAAACAGCTTTATTTTCTTTAGCTGGCTCTATGCTTAAAGTCCCTGCTGGTGTAATGGTCAAGTGTCCCAATATTTTTGTCCATATAGTGTACGAGAACAACATCAACAAGCATCTCTTTGGTCTCACATACATTTTAATAGAACTCAGTAAACTACTGAAAGTACAGTGCTACATTAATACATTATTATTACAAGATTTACCTGTACAGGGGTATTTATAAATCCATATACAATCCAGATGTCTAAATAAAAGTAAGACTATATTACAAGTATGTTGAATGGTTTTCCTGTTCTCTTACCGACTTTATCAATGCATCCAGCTGTTGATCCGTGTCATTAACTCATCCTCCCTGCTGTCAGTCTTCAACAGGTGTGTGTCGTGGGAGGTGTTGACAGCATTGATGATCGTGTCTTTGTTCACAAAGAGCTAAAGGGTTGCAGAGAGCAGTAAGCGCAGATTCCTTCCCTAAATATGTAATTTTTTTTTTTTTTAGCATAGGGGTGTAAAACTGCATCAAGTCATTCTTTACGATATTCTAAGCATGTGCTTATATTTTGGCCACATACTTGGACTGTTTTTCAAATGTAATAAAATAATGATGATATAAAGTAGGGTTGCACCGCTACCACTTTTTTACAAACCAATACGAGTACGAGTAGTTTTATTCGTGTACTTGCCGATACCGAGTACCGATACCGATACTTCTTAGAATGGTGTCCATGCAAGTGCAAGTAATTTGGAGAC
>JBBIGA010113353.1:0-10554 GCA_037576975.1 Alestes dentex | reverse complement strand
CTTTTTTCTCTACAGTTGATCCGAGTAATGTGATGTTGATTCTAGCCCTAGTCTGTTTTCGGTCTTGGTCTTGGTCTTGGTCTCGACCAGCCTTAGTCTTGGTTTCGCCTTAGTGTGACTTGGTCTCGGTCTTGGTCTTGGTCTTGATACCCTCCAGTCTCTGCAGTGTCTTGGTCTTGATACTCTCCAGTCTCGGCAATGTCTTGGTCTCGGTTTAGGCGGTCTTGACTACAACACTACTCCAAACATTAAAGAGGGAGGCATTAAAATTCTCTGTTTAAGTAAAAAAAAAAACATGTTGGAATGGAAATGTTGCATTGCATTTTTTTCTGCATAGACTAGTCAGCATCTGGAGTCTATGTTACCAGCAAATCCAAGGCAGAAAAACAGTAACACTATAAAGTTTTTACTTACTTATTGCATGTGATATCGCCATCGCAACACTCAACAACATTATCGCATATCGCATGTTTTCCTAATATCGTGCAGCCCTGGTTCTTATTTTTCTCACTTTAAACAATTTATAAATTTATATATATACACTACATTGCCAAAAGTATTCACTCACCTGCCTTTACAGGCATATGAACATTTTTAATGCATAGAGTTTAATGTGACATCGGCCCACACTTTCAGCTACAACAGCTTCAACTCTTCTGGGCAAGCTCTCCACAAGGTTTAGGAGTGTGTTAATGGGATTTATGGAATTTTTGACCATTCTTCCAGAAGCACATTTGTGAGGTCAGACACTAATGTTGGACGAGACGGCCTGGCTCACAGTCTCCACTCTAATTTATCCCAAAGGTGTTCTATCGGGACTGCAGGCCAGTCAAGTTCTTTCACACCAAACTTGCTCATCCATGTCTTTATGAACCTTGCTTTGTGCACTGATGCACAGTCTTGTTGGAACAGGAAGGGGCCATCGCCAAACTGTTTCCACAAAGTTGGGAGCATAAAATTGTCCAAAAGCTCTTGGTATGCTGAAGTATTCAGAGTTCCTTTAACTGGAACTAAGGGGCTAAGCCCAGCTTCTGAAAAACAACCGCACACCATAATCCCCCCTCCACCAAACTTTACACCTGGCACAATGTAGTCACACAAGTGCCGGTCTCCTGGCAACTGCCAAACCCAGATTTGTCTATCAGATTGCCAGATGGAGAAGCATGATTCATCACTCCAGAGAATGCACCTCCCCCACTATAGAGTCCAGTGGTGGCGTGAATTACACCACTGCATCCAACGCTTTGCATTGCAACGCTTGGTGATGTATGGCTTGGATGCAGCTGTTCAGCCATGGAAACCCATTCCATGAAGCTCTCTATGCTGTTCTTGAGGTAATCTGAAGCTTGGAGGTCTGTAGCAATTGACTCTGAGAAAGTCGGCAACCTCTGTTCACTATGCGCCTCAGCATCCTCTGACCACACTCTGTCAGTGTACGTGACCTACAACTTTGTGGACTTGTTGCACAGGTGGCATCCTATCACGGTACCATGCTGGAATTCACTGACCTCCTGAGTGTGACCCATTCTTTTACAAATGTTTGTAGAAACGGTCTGCATGCCTAGGTGTTTGAAGTTATACATCTGTGGCCATGGAAGTGATGAATTATTTAAATGGGTGAGTGAATACTTTTGGTAATATTTTGGTGTATGTACAAATGACACCTTAACAACAAAACTGAGCATCTGTTGGTCAAATCAGTGAGAGCAAGAATTGGTTAATTCACCTCTTTTAGCAGTTGTATTTTTCAGCTCTTCTGAATTGCTTGCCATCTTGTAAAGCTGGAACAGAAGAAGGACAACAGAATAAAGTACAATTGAGGTTTCTGGTAATAGAAAATGTGTATTTTATAATTAAAAGTCTACTTGAATAAAAGACCATTTCTTGCTCAAAGAAATGTGTTGAGATAGATGCAGAATGAAAAATATAGTAGTGAAAAATATAGTAGTGTTGAAGTGTACACTATGTTCTAAAATCCAGGTTACCAGTAAGGGAGCTTGTTCTCCCTTTGATGTAGAAAGAGACACTACATTTCTTGGTTGATGTGTTGAGTTTACCTTCTGTAACTGAGACTCCAGTCTGGGCAAGAGTGAAGGAGACTGCTGCACCAGTTCCCGTTTCACTTCTGTCTGGTTAAGGTGAAATGCTGGCTTGTTTATTGACATTGTCCTCTACACTAACTGCTGGAAATCCTCTACATTGCTTTGAGGATTTGTTTGCATTAAGCTTCTAGAACATTAGTGAGGCAGGTACTGATGTTGGATGATTGAAAACATGTGAAATAATAAACTTAATCAATTAACAAACTTCAGTTTTCATTTTAGCCCAGTCCTCCATACACAGTAGCTTAAGTCATAATAATTGTTTGCCACGGTGCACACTTTAACTTTGCACTTGACCTCACATGTTCCTTGCACTTTTCATGCCTTTTGGGTGCCCTGTCAAAATTACCCAGATCCCCAAAACCCTCATTTAACAACAAGCACATCCCATTCCCTGAGAAGGTTTCATCAAGAGGCAAGTCACAGCACTTCCAGTCAACCAGGTCACATGGTCATACCAGGAGAGCTGAAAAGACCTGTTATTTTTCCATGTTTTTTGCACCAAATCAATCTTGGGCATTGGTCTACCTTGCTGTTTTATTCAGATTATTAAATGGCTTTGCCAAAAGCAAGTCAACAATATTGGCACTGTTTGGTAGTAAGGGGATCCATATTTTAGAAAGTTCCTCAATGTTCCAATCCCTCCTAAAGATGCTGAGCTTGTCACCAAACTTGTCAAACCCTGAAGCCCCGAGACTGAGAGCATCCTGCAGGACTGTATTGCCTGAACAGACTGGGATGTGTCCAAAACTGCAACCACTGTGGAAGACTGTTCTGTCAGCATAAAGGACTATGCTAAGTGCGTGACTGGGTACATTAACCCTTGTGTTGACAATATCGTGCCCACCACACAAGTCCGAAAATTCCCAAACCAGAAGCCCTGGATCAACAGTCACATATGACACATGTTGCATACTCGCTCTCTTGCATTCAGATCAGGCAATGACACAGAGTACAAGACACAGAGTACAAAGTGCAGACTGAGGAAAGTCATAACAGCGGCCAAGAGGCAGTACAGAGAGAAGCTGGATGGCTACTATTCTTCTGATGACCCCAGGCGGATGTGGTAAGGCATGCAGCACACAGAGTATAGGGCCACCACCAGCACCATCAGCTTTACAGGCAGCCTGCTTGATGATCTCAACACATTCTACACCTGCTTTGAGACCCCCAGCTACAGCACAGAGAGGAGGTATGCACACATCCTGACCTCCAAGACCTCCCAGACCTCCTAGACCTTCCAGACCTCCCAGACCACCCGAACCCTCTCCCACTCGCCAACACTTTCAAAAAACTGGGTACAAAATGCACTGAGGAGGATCAACCCTGCAAGGCAGCAGGACCACACAACATCCCTGGGCGGGCCCTTAAAGCATGTGCCAACGAGCTGGCTGGTGCGCTCACCTCCATCTACAACTTTTCCCTCAGCCAGAGCACTGTTCCCACCTGCTTCAAGACTACAACCATTGTCCCCCTTCCCAAGAGAAGCCCAGCCACCTGTCTAAATGACTACAGACCAGAAGCACTCACTCCAATCATTGTGAAGTGTTTTGAGAGTGTGGTGCTGGGAGCTTGAAGTGGAGAGGGTGAGCAGCTTTAAGTACCTGGAGGTCCACATCAGTGAGATCCTCACCTGGACACTGAACACCACACAACTGGTCAAGTAAACTTAACAGCGGCTGTACTTCCTGAGGAGGTTGAGGAAGTTCGATATGTCAGCCAAGATCCTCAGCAGCTTCTACAGCTGCATTGTGGAGAGCACACTGACCAGCTGCATCACTGCACTACTGCACTACTGCTGTGGACCACAAACGTCTGGATAGAGTGATAACAACTGCGGAGAAGATCATCAGAACTCGGCTGCCCTCTCTGCAGAGCATCTACCACCGCAGAGTCCATAGGAGAGCTGCCCCCTGCACAGTTAATATTAATCTACATCTGGACATCATACTTCAAAGTATTTATTTATTTTTCATATAACAATTATGACTCTAAACCTCAGACTTTGTGTGGACAGCAAAAAAAGACTGTCATTGCTTAGAGAAATGCTTTTCCTACTATAAGAGACTGTACATAAGACAGTCAACGTTTTTGAATCTTGAATCTTTGAATATATGAGCATTTATTTTCTGACATATTAGAGGAAGCAGAGCTGACATATTCTGACGTATTAGAGTCTTAGAGCAGGTGCCACTGGTTTAGAGTCAGTGTCTAGTTGTGTGACACATATGTAACAGAATTCATTGTTCCATCAATGATGGCAAGTTGTCCTGACCAAGATGCATAAAACAGGCCCAAACCATTACCCATTTACCATGTTTCTCAGATAAAGTTCTTACACTGCAAATTAAAGTGTTTTTTTTTATCATATGCGGGTGCTCTTGGAACATAAACCCTATGAACTTCGAACATTGTATAGTAATGTTACTGGAGTGAGAATGCGGTGTCAGCAGCTTGCTAGAAACATAGCTTGAAGATATCTGCTTTTTAATAATCCACTTATGCATCGCTTTTGGTCTTACCAAGCAGAAAATAAAAGAAGAATGGAACTTGTGCTCTGTTTTAATTAAAGAATGTGGTAAACAGGTTCAAAACATGCTGCAAATTGCATCTCGCAGTAAACTGTGTGAGCAGCAGTAGGTGCTGTTTAGTGAAGGCACTGGGGGATACGCCCCCAACTTGAATGGGCCAATTGGAAATCAGCTCAGTTTTGAAAACCAAATGTGTTTTTTTTCCTCCAGAGTTTTCAATGGACAGACAGAGCATTTTACATGCTGGGCATGGCTTGTATTTGGGAGGGCATAACCATTAATAGATAATTAACTGCGGTCCTACTGTTAATGTTGATGAATGGTGGTTAAAAAATAATGTTCTTACTTTTAATAAGATGATTCAGCATGGAAGATATTAAAGAACTTAAATGCCTATTGTTTTAGCCAGTGTACACCATGTGTTATAAATAGCCATTCTCCTCATTGTAATACTGACAACATCCTTCACCAGCATTCATAAATGTAACAAGACAAACTAGCATGGCCGTAAAACTATTGTTTTATTGGAGTGTTATCACCATAACTTTACAAACAGTTTATTAACCAACAGTAACTGTCTAGTATAGCACAGACTTACCAAGGGTGGTTAATGGGTTCCTTTACTCACCATCATCAGCTGATGAAGGCTCTGCAGCAAAAAATTTGGTCACATTTGGCAGCGTCTGACTGAAGTGCCAATGTTCTCTCTGCGCCCCCTATGTTCTCTCTCTCCATCTCATCCACCGACGCTGCACACTGGCACTGAGCCAAAAGGAGAGGAGTTTAAAGATATGATTTGGCTAGCCCCCTGTCAGCAAGCAATAGAGCCAATAGGCTGTAGAGGAGTGTTTCAGGGGCCGGTGGTCAGGAAATAAACTCCTGTGCTGACTTTTTTGCGAATATATTACACAGACACAGAGACACCCCTGTCCTAAGGGTAGTAAGATCTAACAATTTAGGCCTTGTGAATAAAGTGTTGATGTTTTTAAAACAAAAATAAGAAATTAGGAGCCAAAAAGATTACTTTTTATTACTGAGGTTAATATTGGGGTTAGGTTTAGGTGCAGGCATGGCATCAGTTAGCTACATTAATAATTTTTTATGGGATGGCTTACTGACTGTGTGTGAATTTCTACATATGCAGGTAAACTTTACTTCTTATGTATTTGTTCATTTTTCTTGTTGAAAATTGCTAAGCAATAGGTAAGCAGTTCGTAAATATAATTAAAATTAATAATTTTAATAATTAGAAAAGTATTTCGATAAATAGTGTGAAAGACTAAATTCTCATTACTGAAGTTTTCTCTCCCACAGGTGTCCTTAAATTGTAGCATGAAAATGATGTCGCAGAGGATGGAATACCTTGACATGTTTCGCTAACAAGAAAGAGGAATAGAGAATTTTTTTTTCTCAATGTACATAATAAGACCTTATTTACACAGAAAAAAATTAACCTAATGTTCTTCTAAATGCGGGAAACTACCTGTATCAATCATGATGAGCTGTACTGTCATGTACACAGTCTGACAATACAATGTTTAACTTTTAACTGGAGAAATACAGAGAAACCTGCTGACTTGGTGGCCATCTTAAAGGTACTGGCAGTTGAGCTGCTTCTTTCATATTAAAACGTTATTTAAAATTCTGTGTCTGTCATGGGAATTTCATTTTTTCAACTATTTTGTATTACTATTATTGAATGTACATTCAATATTTTTCTGTAATTTAAAAAACCTTTTGTAGAACATTCCAAAAAATCTGTTTCAATTACAACACAACATACATTTAATGATTTCATTAGAATCAATCACTTAGGCCGGTTCATACATTCTGCTTGGGCTCATTCTCTCAACTTCTGTGGCAGTCATATTACACACTGCACAGCAATACATCCAGTTATTATTATTATTATTATTATTATTATTATTATTATTATTATTGTTATTATTATTATTATTATTAATATTATTATTATTGTTGTTGTTGTTGTTGTTGTTGTTATTGTTATTGTTTTTGTTGTTGTTGTTGTTGTGGTTGTTGTTATTACATGACTCCAATGAAACTTGAATGTCCAAAAGGTCATTTTTCATTTTGATTAGCTACTAAATGTAAAGTGGTGCCTATAGTGTTAAAAATACTTCTTTAAAGCCAGTGATAAATTTGTTTTATTTACTGACACCATGAGAGTAGTTTTTCCTAGACAAGCTATCCTGTAATTTCATGTTACATATTGTTGTGGTTTTGTGAATAGAGTGAAGGATCTTACAGTGAAGTATTCATGTATTTTGCACATTAATTTTATACTTGTGTGCAGAAAGGTAAATAGGGTTTTATGTTAAATTAAATCTAATTAATAAGCTTATCTAAGTCTATTCTCAATTGGGATGTTTGTGACCATATTGGCCAAATGAAGTTGTCACAGGAGAGTTCTGTCCGAACTGGAGAGAAGGGTGAGCACAGGCGCGGAACTCCATGATGAACGTTTATTTACACACAACACAGAACACAACAACTGAAAACTAGGCACGGGGTCAGGCGAGAGGACAGGGAGGTAAACGAGAGGGGGAGAAGGACAGGTGAACAAACACTTCCCAAGACATAACATTAATGTGCCACATCACATTGAGGACAGAGCCCCTTAATATACCCCCTGCCAGAGTCCTTAGACTAACCAGCTTCAGCTGAGGCTTGTGGAAAGTCCCTAGGAACTGCAGCAACCTCTAGCGGTCGCTGACTGGTACTGTGACAGAAGTAGAATAATATAATTTAGTCTCAAGTTTAATGGTTGGGCCTGTAAAATATAATGCTAAAAGTATGGAATGTCAAAAAGTGTCATGTCAGCTCCACCTCGGTCACGCCCCCAATGCAGCCCCTCCCCTGAGTATTAAGTCACAGCCTTGGGCACGTAGTGTGTGTGTGAAGGAGTGCTTGTGTCATCAGCAACCCAGAAGCACACCCAGAAGCACACCAGAACCTAAGTAGCTTGTTAACAGGGTTGCAAGGTACCTGATGACAGGTCCACTTGTCTTGTGTTTTAATGAATGAGTTGTAATTACTTGTGTTATTGTCTGCGTTGTGCGATTGGGTCTTTTGAGTTCCTAGGTGTGGTTAAAAGGCCTGCTGATCCAGGAATACGTTGCATGGTCACCAAGCTCTTTGTTTTAACTTTGTAAGCACTCGGGTAAGCAGAGGCTGGCTGGAGGTACTGTCTGCTCTACCGAGGTTTCTTGGGGGAGCCAAGGCGTGAGTAACGGAAGAACATTCTCTTGGCAACCACCTTCGTTTGGGCAACATCGCGTAGGACCTGGACTGTGTGATTGAGCTCCGAACTCTCCCTCTGACCGAGTGGAAGGTGCATGTTCCATTTGACTCTCCCCTTCTCTCTGTGTGTTTCACAGGCGTGAAAGTAAGACTTTCGTGAATAAAGAAAACTGTATCTACCCTAAGCTGCAGCCTGCCAGCGTGTCCGCCTACACCCACCATGACACTAAGATTAACACATAGGCCCTACTTCAGTCATTTATTTTTTACAGACATCACTAGCATCAGAAACACCCGAACATTCAGTATAAACAAAATGTTGAATACACGTCTCCTTGGTGAGTAAAGCAAAATAATCCAGATCACTAAAAAGAACTCAAAGCGTCTTCACCATTCGAAACAGCTTAGGAGGTTAAGGGTCTCTCCTAAAAACCATCTGCATAGCTTCTGGTGAGACCATCCTGACCATCACCATCATAGCATAGTGTGGGAACTGCTCTGTCCAGCTTATTCATTTAACAGCACTTATCATACCATTATACTCCTTTAACCATAATACTCCCCATACAATAATACGCCGTATACCATAATACTCCCCATACAATAATACTCCATATACCATAGTACTCAATGTACCATAATACTTCCCATACAATAATACTCCTCATACCATAATACTCCCCATATCATAATACTCCCCATCCCATAATACTCTTATACCATAATACTCCCCATACCATAATACTGCCCCTACCATAATACTCTCCATACCATAAAACTCCCCATATCATAATACTGTCCCTACCATAATACTGCCCATACCATAAGACTCTCCATACCATAATACTCCCCTTATCATAATACTCCCCATACCATAATACTGTCCATACCATAATATTCCCCATACCATAATGCTCCTCACACCATAATATTCCACATACCATAATACTCCATATACCATAATACTCCTCATACCATAATACTGTCCATACCATAATACTGTCCATACAATAATTATCCTCATACCATAATACTGTCCATAACATAATATTTTTTTCAGTACCATAATGTCTTCAGTAGCGTTTAAGATCAACCCCAGTGAAATCATGGTTTATGATAAAATTAGCATGTTCAAGATAAACCCAAGTAAATCCATGTCTCTACCAGGGATTAAGATGAACCTTTGAAAGAAACATTAAACCTGAGCAAAAACATGTCTCTGGGATTTAAAACAAATATAAGTAGAAATGTGTCTTGATCAGGATTAGGATAAACTTGAGTAAATCCATCTCTCCAACAAGTTTATGATAAACCTAAGTCATATCACAACTACTACTATGACAACTAACAACAACAATTAAGAAAGATTTAGCTAGCAATCATGGTCAAAGAGGAAACATCAATTCCAAGCTACTTCCAATGGCATTAAATTGGTGAAAGAAAATGTGACAGCTTCAGAATATTTAACAGAATTAAACAACAATTATCAAGATTTGAAACTTCATTTCTGCTGCATACACAAGCAGTCAGTGCTGTGATTAGTTTTAGACAGATGTACTTAGATAAAAAAATATCAACATACTGAATCAACACCAAAATGAAAAGTGTTGTGCAGACACACAGACTAAGTTCAGTCTTACCTGTTTCTGAGTCTTCACTCTTTCAGAAGAGTCTTCAGTTAGTAAAGTTAAGCTCTGTCTTTATCAGGATATCCAGTCCTACAGCAGAGACACACTCAGCTCATATCAACAGTACAGACTCTCACACTCTCTATTTCATTACTGTAGTTTCTCACAGCAGAACACTGTTACATTATTAATAGTACACCCACTTCAGTTCCTCATCTGAGGTTAGAACTGATCATCTGACTGCAGATTCCTTTTCTATAAAAAAAGAAAACAAGCTGTAGCACATTTCAGTGTATCTAAAGTCAAATCTCAATAAAGTACACAAAGTAAAGTGTAATCAAATGGAACTGCAGCTGAACTCTAACAATAATCAAACAATACACAAATGTTATTATTGTAAACATTATTTGAGCACATCCAAGAAAAGCACTAATATCATGTAAGTACCAAAATTTATAAATAAACTTTATTATTTTTATTAATGTTTACCTTGTCTTGCTGTCATTGTCTTCAACCCCAATGTTTTTCTGCAGTGAACATTGCTGAATGTCAGCTGATGCTGTGCTACTGTGATCTTCTGCTTCAAACTACTTTTACTGCAGTTTCAAACCAAAATTTTTATCTTTAATAAAAAAAAAAAAACATAATAAAAATGAAATGTTGTTTCATCTCTGAAGTACAGGTTTTTAATTACACCAGACTGACAAAGTGTGTGTACTTGCTGTGTGTGTACTTGGAAGTCAGTGTGTGATGTCCAGTCTATGTGAGAACCAGTCTTGTGGAAGAAGTGTCTGTGTGAGTGCAGGTTCTGTGAGGGGTGGGAGGGGTCCTGCACGATGCTGCTGCCTCACAAACTCTGTGTTTGCAGAACGTTTCTTCTAGTGAGGGGAAAAACACCCAGTAATTTTTTCTGCTGTCCTAATTTCGGTTTGCATGGTCAGACACGCTGCAGCTGCAACATCCTGTGTATGTGTGTCAGAGAAAAAGAGAGATGGGTTTCCTGTGGCTATGATCGAGCCACATTAAGTTGTG
>JBBIGA010113332.1:0-10555 GCA_037576975.1 Alestes dentex | reverse complement strand
ATAGGGATAAGTGGAGACAGATGATTCGCTGTGGCGACCCCTGAAGGGTAAAGCCGAAAGAGAAAGAAGAAGAAGTTTCGGTTTCGGTTTTCGGCCAAGTGTTTCCTCATTTTCGGTTTTCGGTTTTGGTTAAAAAAAAAAAAATCATTTCGGTGCATCCCTAGTTTTTACATTTAACTGCCTCTAGAAATTGAAGGATTTGAATAAGTGCATGTTTGTTCTTATATTTTCTCAATCTCTCTTATATTTTCTCAATCTCTCTAGAGTGGTTTACTCCCCACTCTAGAATTTAACTACAGACAGTAGTGGAAAAGTATTTTACATATTAATTTTTAATGGAAAATGTTTAGAATTGTCCTCAGACAGTTGGAATCCAGGAAACCCCACAACTGAGACAATTGGAAATTAGAATCAGTGGGGGCAGCCAAATAGGTTTGTGCCACCATTGCACATATGCACTTGTGTATAAGTGGGAGAGAAAGAAAGAAATAAAGTAAGAAAATGTCACTAAACTAATTGAATTTTCTGTTCTGCTATTGTGTTCAGTGAGCTTAACCTGCCAATAATTGGGCCATATATTGACTACCTGTTGGAGAAACAGGGAGTGCGCAGCGTGTTTGGTAAGTACTACATGTGCAGAGAGACAGAAAGAATGAATGTTATTATTATTAGTCTAATCTGTCTAATGTACTTGTTTGGTCTAGTGAATGGGACCACTGGAGAAGGCTGCTCTTTCAGTCTGGAGGAAAGGAAGCAGCTGGCAGAGGAGTGGTGTCAGCAGGGCAAGGGGAAGTAAGGACAAATTCTTTAATGGAGAGAACCACTTGCACTGTTGTGAATTACATACACTGTCAGCAGTTTGTTTGTCCTGGTTTAAACTGCAAGTGTGCCTTTGTGCGTGGATGTGTCTGTCTGTGTGTCTGTGTGTGTGTGTGTGTGTATGTGTTTTGTCAGACTTGACCAGGTCATTGTTCATGTTGGCTGCTTGAACGTAAAAGACTCTCAGGAACTGGTGAGCATTCTGCTGACTGTGCTTTTTCTTGTTCTTTGTCACACTGTCAGGAAAAAATAATAAAGTCAATTAAAAAAACAACCGCTTCAGATTCATACTGAGTTAATATAACTGCAGTTCTTACTGTCAGACTGTAAAAACCTTCACACATTGCAGATTCATACTGGATTAAATATACAGATCCTTCCATGGTAACCAATCCAGCTCCTAAAGGACTTATCTTTAACATACTACATGGGGAAACGTCACACTCTGTGAAGATAATAGCGTAGCACATTTGTTTGAGTTGATACATTTAGGAAGATCTAAATGGAGGCTTCAGCTGGATCCAGTTAGAGCTTCAGTTGCTGCACACATTACACCTGCACACAACTGCAATTAGTAATTAATACTTATTTTTGTTTTGTGATGATAAACATATCACTGTTGGTTAAAGCTGTAGGTTGTTTTTTTGTTTTTTTTAACAGTTTGTTATATCTGAGCTTTTGGCGTACTGTAACACTCACTGTCCCACGTTCACGTGCAGAAACCCAGTGGTTGTGGCTTACTTTTCAAAATGAGGAAAAAGTGTCCCGTGTTTCCTGCAGGCTCATCACGCTGCCTTGAAAGGAGCTGACGCCATCGCAGTTTGCGCCCCCTTTTTCTTCAAACCAACCAATGCAGGTTTGAGATCTTTGCCTTTTCTGTTTTATTTTGCACATTTTCTAATTTTTTTGCATTAAGATATCTTTCAAAGTCAAAGTGAACTTTCCGTACCTTAAAGAAAGGAGGAATCAACCGTTTTTATGCACTATTTTCACTATACATTTATGCACAGTGAAATCATTCAATTGTTCAGAATGGGTTGATGTGAAAGGGTGCCTTGTAGAAACACTTACTTATTTAAATTTCTTTACAGTGGCAATGAGGGGAACCAGGAATTTTGATGTCTACAATGCAAATATAGGCATTTTACTTACTATCCAGAGCAAAATCCTATCGCTAATCATTGTTACTAAACTTTACACTTTGTGTTATAACTTTGAAGTTTAGAGGCTTTAAACGCTCTGGACATCTGGTTCCTGTACAAGATAAATCACTTCCGACCTCTTTTTCAGTTAAAATTAAACAGGCTGTTTTTGTTATGTTTTTTAAGACCTCTGTTCTGATAAGCTGTCCTTTATTATGGCTAATTCAAAAAGCAGCCCAGGCTTAACGGTGTAGGTTATTAGTAATATTTGCCCCCTAGTATAGGTTTTCCTGTGACTTTCAGTAACACCTCTTGCATCCATTTCCTTAGAGGCGTTGAGGAGGTTTCTGAAGGAAGTGGCATCAGCAGTACCAAATTTTCCATTCTACTACTATCACATACCCTCCATGACAGGAGTGACCTGTACGTGCAGCACACACTCCATTCATCCTCACTTCAAAATGCACGCAGCCATGGGTTTAAAGTGATAATCTGTGCACATTAGAAATTTTTCTGCCAACTTCCCCAAATATTGGCAATCAGCCACGACATACTTGGTGCCTGAAGTTTGTCATAAAATTAAAAGGTCAGTATTATAAAGAATGGATGGTTATCTTTTCAACTCTCTATTCAGAAAATAAAAACCAGACATTAAACTGTGCTTTGTGCTTGACCTCTGTAGCAGTGCTGGCATAACTGATGATAACAGCTGGTCCCAAAAGTAACCTAAACATTTAATCAGCAAAGGCCTTTAAGTAGACCAGTTATTTTAAAAAAAAAGTCGTAGGTGTTTCAGTCGAATCCAAAATAAATTCTTGACCAGCATCTACATCAACAAAACTCTTCATCGAAACGAAAAGAGTAGCGATGTCTCAGTCATATCAGTCTTTTCTGCCAGTCTCTTCTGAAAAGTTTTATAGCCATTTTAAACTTGACAGTGCAATAATCAGATCTGTTTATTGCATCGAGCTCACAATCAAAATACATGTTAAATATAGCCACATTTAAATATAACTATTTAAAATATAGTTTATAATACAGAAAGTGTGAGTGTGATTACACTGAATCTTTGTGGAGTTTGTGCAAGTGAAAAAAATAGACATGACAGTTCAGAAAGCCAAGACATGTCTCCAGTCCAAAGTCTGCAGTTTACTGATGCTACAAAGCTAACAATTGTCAATAGTTTCCCAAATCTTCTCTGTAAGTATGCACCCAAAACGTATCTAGGACTAGGGAGGCGAACGATTG
This sequence comes from Alestes dentex, assembly GCA_037576975.1. NCBI lineage: Eukaryota > Metazoa > Chordata > Actinopteri > Characiformes > Alestidae > Alestes > Alestes dentex. The sequence continues at coordinate 7,346 of JBBIGA010113332.1, read as the reverse complement.
ATGTAGCGAGTCGCCACGCCCACCCTACACGTTCTAGTGTCGCTCATATGAATATAGTTCACGATCAATTGTGCCCCCCCATAGTCAGTTAGATGCCAGCCCGGCAGATCCGCTCTGACGCCGGCCCTGGATGCAGTATGACTAACTCTGGGTTAAAAATAAATGAGCACAGTTACACAGATACCCCACTGTGGTCAGCATGCTGCCACGACACCATGTTCATCACCGTGGCCCTGAATTTTATCTGTACTTTTGTCCGAGTTCACAGGTAACAATGTGTCATATGTTGTCACAAACCACATAAGAAAGTCTTTTTCAGGCCCTGTTCCTGCCTGGCATTAATGTGTCTTGGGTGATTATAAGAGAGCCTGGAATGCATAGCTTTTTACACCTGGCATTTTGAATCCATCTCCAGTGACTGTTTGTGATCATATTTTAATTAATGAATGCAGAATTTCTGCATTTGTTTTGAGACCGATTCGTCCTGCAAGTCTTTGCTTGTGTTGCATTAGCCTAGCATGCTTAACTCAGATAGCAAGCAATTTCCAAACTTGCGGTTATTACTATGACAGGTTGATATGGGTGGTACTTCGATACTATTGAGAATGCATGAAAACGCTTTAGCGCTCAGACTACAAATGCAATGTGGTCAAATGTGTCCCTGACCACCTCGGAAGGTCGTCTGAGTGATCGGATAACGATGCATCTCCATGACACATTGTATGCTGTTCACACTTGAATGCTGGCCACATGATCAGATCAGCCAAGGCACATGTTAGTGCTGTGTGTGAACAGGGCATGAGACTCAGCAACTCAACATTGTTTAAGGAAAGCGTGTGATGATTTAGGGACACAGTTTATACAGTGTTAATTGGTGGGGTGTAAGTTTCCATTTTACATTAGCTACATTAGCCTCAAATGTCCAGTGCAAAACTAAAGAAGCACATAACAAAAAAAAAAAAAAACAAGTATGTCTTGGCTGATGGACTGCATGTAATATAATAAGGAAAACGTTGTCTCTCATATTCATATATATATATGTGTGTGTATATACGTGTGTATACTATACGTGTGTGTGTGTGTATATATAAATATATATATATAAATATATATATATAAGTAAAACATTTGTGTTAAAAACAGTTTTTGAATCACATTTTGTCTCATTTCAACCCAGTATTTTATTCCTTTCCCCACCATCTTCTCTTCTCTCTTCATCTTTAATCCAATTCATCTCTCAGTGGAGGTGAGAGACATTCTGAATGGCATTGAGAATCAGATTCCTGGGTTTAGAGGAATAAAGTTCAGTGGAAACGATTTGAGGGACTTGGGCCAGTGTATCTGTTACTGTCGTCCACGCGACTGGTCTGTCCTGTATGGAGTGGACGAGGTAGGTACCTTCTCCTTTATTTGTCTTTTCTTTGTCCCTCAATCATTGTGCAGCTTCCTAATTCCCAGTGAATGTTGTGTATGTGATATAATTCACATGACCTAAATAAAACAGTTCAGTCTTTTACCATGTTGTTGGTTTATCTTGGTTTATGTTTATGCCAATGCTAGTATTTAATAATGCTGTTTTTAATCACTTAGCATCTCCTGGGGGCAATGGCGTTAGGAGTAAATGGAGCCATCGGAAGGTCTGTTTTTTTTTTTCCTTTTTAAGCTTGTTATAATTGTATATTCTATTTTTCATGGATTTATCTGAGCCATTACCTTTAGTTTTTCCTCACAGTGTGCCCCATCGTCTCTGATCTGTGGCTCGGATGTGTCTCATCCTTTTATCTATTCATGAAATATTTTTTGTGATTTTTATCATTACAATTGTTTGTCTCTGTACATTTTCTCATCAGTACGTACAACTACCTGGGCAGCATCATGAACAGGATGCTGAGTGCTTTTGAGAATAAAGATATTGATCTAGCGAGGAACCTTCAGGTGGGTCTTACTTTTTTCAATAATTTTTATAAAATCATGTTTATTTTTTTACTTGACTGGTTTTACAAGTGTATATTTTTTATTTTTTGTTTTGTGACGGTAAAGCTATAAACGTGCACACTGCAGTGAACCACAATGAAGTTTATCATAATTGCCTTTGGTCATACGTCAGTGTTTTTTCTCTCTTTCTCCTTTTCAGTTTAAGATGCAGGAAGTCATCACATTCGCCATCAGTTCAGGTGAGTTCACAACATCAACCCCTTAAAAAAGTGGATCTACACTTTAATTCCTCACTCTCATAACTACATGATTACAGGTTAGTTTCTTTGCCGTTACTGAACATTTAGTGAAAACTAAACACAATTAATGGGCCCATACCATGTAAAACTGAATTTTCCTGACTTTAATGTACTTTAATATAATACGTGTTGTATGTATGAGCTTAACGTAAATGTTTAGGTTTTTGAGGCTGTCACAATTACTTGATAGTAGTAAACGACTTAATCGATGTAAAAGAAAATGAGCAATTCAGGTGTGTCTTACTTGTAAAAATACTCAGTTGCAATATGAACTCTAGCAACTATTCTTTTTAATTAAGCCTGTATGAATATTTGCCTTTATGTATATATATAATTATTTTTATTTTTATTTTTTAAGTCTTTTCATGACAAAGTTCATCTCTTTTCAATAAAGTGTTCTGGGGGAAGGCTACACACAGTATGTTATTTTAAGAGCTAAATTGATTTTTATTCATTCCTTCTTAAAACGTATTTGATTACTTGTATAATTGATAGTGACATGCCTGCTGTTTTTGTGATGTCATAAAAACATATTTACAATTATTAGCCTAGAATGTTTTTAAAAACTGGTGAAATTTGTTTCATAAGGAGACAAAGCATACTAAAATAACAATTAAAATAATCTCAAATAAGTTGTGCAAGTCCTGATTTTCCCCCTATTTTATCCAAGTCCCGAAGCCCTAATGTTTTCTATTCTCTCCTTGTCCAGGCTTTGACCTGTCTGTGAATAAAGAGTTGATGAGTGAGTTTTCAAGGCTGCCAATGGGTCCACCACGACTGCCTCTGCTACCCTGCCCCCCAGACCGTGCTCAGGCCATCACTCAGAAACTACGGGACGTCCTAGGAGGCCAGTAATGGAGAAGGAGAGGCTACAGAGATAAATCAGCTGTACTGAGCAGAAATAGGGCAAAGGTCAGGTTTACTGGCATGTACTGTATGTGGCAGTTCCCATATGCTGTTTTAGCCACTTGAACAATAATTGGTTGATTTATCTGACATGTCCTAGTTGTGGGTTCTAATTCATTTTGTTCCAGTTACTGCAGAAGATAAACATTAAATGCAGGAGATAAATGCAGTTCATGCAAAACATAAGGCAAAAAGCCAGTGTGGGTGGCAATAAATGAAAGGGAATGAGGGGATCAGTAAGCACAGTAAATAAACCACACTACTATGTTAAAACACTGTTGTTATTACGTATTGTACCAGGCCGGTTTTCCATTTATGCGTTCGTTTTTTGTTGGTGGTGGTGGTGGTGTTTTTTTTCTGCAGTCAAGAGGTGACTTCTGGATGAGCAGGTGTCTAATTTTTACTGAGGAAAATCTGAGTCTTCCCTATTAATATCACAACAGGAACCTGTTCCCAGAATCACACTGAACTCTGACTTGGACATTTAAGATGTTGTGATATTAATAGGGAAAACTCAGATTTTCCTCAGTAAAAATTAGACACCTGCTCATCCAGAAGTTACCTCTTGACTGCAGACACAGCATTCACTCTTCTAAAGGCTTTACACTACATGTTGGAATATTGTTGTGAGGATTTGACTGCATTCAGCCACAAGAGCATTAATGAGATTAGCTGCTGATGTTGGATGCTTAGTTCAGAAACAGATCATCTACAGATCATCCCAAAGATGCTGGATGGTGCTCCATCACTCCAGGGTACACTGCTATTCTGCTCCACATCCAAATGTTGGATGATTTTTACCCCTCAAGCCAAATGTTGGATGATTTTTACCCCTCAAGCCAAATGTTGGATGATTTTTACCCCTCAAGCCAATACGTGGCACTGATGGACCAATGCAATTTTTTTTTCTATGGAGGTGTTAGAGCCAATGTGTGAGATATGGAACACGTGTCAGCAGCGAGCACATGTTAACAAAGATTAATTTACTAATGAGAAAGGGTGTCTGGTTACTTTTGGACAGACAGCATACTTTATTAAATACATATTTGTGGATTTGTCATTCCTTAACCTTCTTAATTTCTAACTCCATTCCATGAGCTGAATCAAGTCTTTCGCCTAAAAGACATAAAAGTACCCCAGAACTGAAAATGAAAAGCAATGCAATGTGAGCCAGTGGCTCGTAGCCTGTGTGTACTGTCCACTTCTATTATTTTGGGACCTTTTGAAAGGGATTCATCTATGTGGTCACTAACTCTGCACTAATAAGAGTTCATTGCACCGACAAACCACTAAGTGTAATGTGTAATGTAACCTTCAGATTTGTGCCTTTATTTGATAAACTAAGATAACTAAAACAGAAAGAATCTGTACCAGCACTTTTTATATGAATACCGTTCATCAGACATTCTTGATTACTAGTTGTCTGTAGAAGTCTGGATGTGAAATAAAGCGTTCTGACTCAGTTTCTCTGTTTAATTATTTTTTTTCTTCTAATTCCTTTATTTCATTTTTTCTCATTTGTAATTTTTTCTGTCTCTCTGTTGGACTGTTTTCAGCCTGTTTTGCTTTCTGAACCTGCCCATCCTGGTGTGTTTGTTCAGTACTTATCTGAGAAAAGAGGGATCTCACTGGGGCTCAGTGACAGCCATAATACTGCTCTGTGTGTGTGTGTGTGTGTGTGTGTGTGCTATTTTTCTATACCTTTCTCTTTTCTCTCTCTTGCTCTCACCAAACACTTTGTAGTCAACAAGGGAGCCATTGTGAACACGATGGATGTGTTGAGAATAACTTGCTAGTATAACAGAGCAGGACTGTGTTTGAGATGTACAGTAGTATGTGGGAGTCTATTACTGACAACAATCTCTGACCAAACTGTCAATTTACGTATCCATGCTTCATCCACAGATGCATGTCTGAATACTACAGTTTGTAGAGTTATTCATATCAAATGATGTTTATTTTGAGTTTGTGTGCTTCTATTAGATCAGATGTTTTGTTTTGTAATTGAGGTAACATAAGTTGTTCACTTGTAAGTGGGTAGCTGGTGGCCTAGTGGTAACGGAGTTGCCTGTACGATCAGAGGGTTGTGGGTTTGAATCCCAAGACTGCTAAAGGCTTTTCTGAGGTACCCTTTACCAAGATACCATCTCCACACACTGTGTTCCTGGCTGCCCGCTGCTTCACTTGACAAATGGGTTAAATGCAGAGAAAGACTTCCATGCTGTTCACGCTGTGGTGTGTTCAAGTATGACAAATGGGACACTTTACTTTTAACTAAAAGATGCAATACAGGAGCCTAATATGTTTCAGCTGAAAATATTATGTAGCGACTCTGGACAAAGTTTACTACAGCATTTTTGCCAGTGTTCTGTAAAGCTCATCCAACCTCAGCTGTTCATGTGTTTGTGTCACACCTGCTTGAGTGGTTTCTGGCAGCAAGCAACATACCGCTGTCTAGAAAAATGCACACAAATACAGGCTATAAGATGGTTCTCTGCTGCTGGTTTTACCTATGCATAATACTTTTGTCCATGTTAAGAGATCTTTCAGCATAACATTAATTCAGTAATTACTATCAGTTATTCAGTAACAGCTATGAAACTGCTAAGTTATGTAGATACGACAGTGAGGAACTAAAGAATGGAAGCTTGAGTTTAAAGAATAAATTCCTCATGTGTATGAATTTCACTTTATTTATGTTAAATGTCATGTCTGTCAAATTAGACTGAGGTAAACACGATCTTCAGTAGCACTGCTGCATTGTGAATAGTCCAAAAACCAAACCAGTCTAACAAACCTTGTCTTCTGGCAAGAAACTGAACACAGAGGAAAGACGAGAGGATGACCGACACAAACTGTGCAGCATCTAATGAGCTATCACCAATAACTTTACATCTCCAGGATGGATCGACAGGTTAGATGCGTCTAATAAAGTGGAAAATAAGTGGAAACTGTGTGTGATTCACAGCAGCACACATACTGTAACATGCCACTACAATGTCACTGTCTCTGCTGCGCTGAGAATGCTCCGCCACCTAAATAATGCCTGCTCACAAGTGGTCCTGAGAGGGTCTTGTCCTTTGAATATGGTAAAGTGGCCTAACAAATGATGCAGAGAAACAGTAAAATTGTAAACTAATGGACAGTGAGTGTAGACATAAGGTAGATGGCACTAACTGAATGGCCCATATGTGTATAGTGAATAGGGCCTATTTTAGAATGTAGCCTACTGTCAATATCACTATCATAAGAAAAGCTTTTAATACGGCAGTAAATATGTGAAGGAATTAAATAGATTTCCCCTTCTCATGGTGCACCAAACTCTGCAGCTCCCAGACGAACTTGTGGCAGGTTGTGGGCTCTGCTCTGCTGTCCAGTCTCGTCCTATGCGGTGGGTTTGTGCTGGAGGTCATGTGACTGATCCATGCGGGAGCTGTCAGCATTGTGCCCAGCAGATGAGAGAGGTGTGTGGTGGTCAAAGCTGGAGCTGGGGCTACTGCGATTCTGGTCTGGCCTGTGCCCTCACTGTTGGGCTTGAATCAGCCAGGCCTCCGCAGACAGGTGTGTGTAAAGGTAAGTGCCTTTATAGATGAATGGAGTGGTTGAACTGACTTCTATAGTGTGTGTTCCTACAGAGCTGCACAAATTCAACAATCTTTAAACACAAGAGTGAAAAACAAATTCCTTTCCTTTGTTCAGGTAACAGTTTGATGTACCGTGTTAGCATTTGTGAAGAAGCAATGGCTGGAGCAAAATAAAAAATTACATGAGAAATCATGATGGTCTTTGCTCATTTCATGACAAAATTGACTAAATAACAAACCTCAGGCTTGAGCTTCCACAAAGCTCACACAGCCAGGAAACGTGGGTATAGGCAGAAGGTGCAAAACATGCACCACCTCAGGCTAAAACGGAAGGAACACGGGCCTGGAAGACAAAACAGGGAGACGTCAAACAGGTAAAGTTAGACAAAGCAAGACAGGTGAAGACAAACAACAAGATCAGGCACAGGTAAAGACAAAAGACAAGCTCAAGACACCCACATTCACAGACTGGAGACAAATACAGACTCACTGAACTGGGATCGGCTGGGGCTTTAAATAGGGGAAGCAAACAAGGAACAGGTGAACTCAAGGGAAACGAGGAACAGGTGGAACTAATAGACGGGACGCGATACAAACGGAGCAGACACACTAGGTAGGGGAC
>JBBIGA010113301.1:0-10555 GCA_037576975.1 Alestes dentex | reverse complement strand
CACATGTGATGTGTGTCTGTGTTCTCTGCTGCCGTGTCTCTCGTCTTGTTGTGGTTTTGTGTTTAGATTCCACTCGCACCAATGGTACCGCCCTTTTTATGTAGGGACTATAATAATTGGTTCAGTCATGGAACGCGTGTCAGCGTAAGCCAATCAGAGGTGGAGACTGCACTGTGTACACAAGCGCGCACAGAGAGAGGAAAACACAGTACAATGTTACCAGTGATGTAGTTATATCTAAACAGAGGCACTTTAGGGACTGATTGAGTGTGTTCATGGCTCGTGGGAAGAAACTGTTCCTGAGTCTCGAGGTGTGTGTGCGTGAAAGGCTCTATAGCGTTTGTCTGCGAGGACAAGTTCAAACAGACATGAGTGTGTGGGGTCCATGCAGACCTGAAGTGAAAATCAGTTTAAAACTGGAAGCACACAACATCAGTAGCACAAAAGTGGGTAGAAATGATAAGAAATGTCAGTTAACAAACCACACTGTGGTGAAAGTGGATTCAAAAGCAAACTAATAATTTGTGAACAGGACAAAAGTTGGCAGAAATGGCAATAACGTACAATATGATTGGAAAACAAACTGCCAAGACCTTCTTATTGAAGTGAATTGACGAAACCAGTTAAGGAAATGTTGCTGCAGGAAAAAAACACTGTTGTACAACACAACACACGTAGCCTCTGACCAGCCAACATTTCATCACACTGTGGTGGAACCCCATCTTGTGAAACCGCTCAACTCCTCGACAATTAACTTGTACATTGTATGCATCCACCTGTTAAACACGCCCATGAAGTGCTCACACCCCATATTCATATTCATGCAAACCAACTGAATAAAGGGTAGAAAGAAACTCCCTCAGCTTCAGAACTTCTGCTAAACCAGTTTCTTTTCCCCAGTTACGCCTCAACCTTGATTAATAAGGTCTGTCAATAGTGAATGAATCAAATCAAATGAGTCAAATATGTGTGAAGTGTAAAGTGGACATTTGTCACGCATGAACACATCACACCACAACACACAGTGTGAACAGTGTGAAATCTGTCCTCTGCATTTAACCCATTCGCCAAGTGAAGCAGTGGGCACTGGTACCTGGGGAGTGGTGTGTGAGGACAGTACCTTGCTCAAGGGTACCTCAGTGGAACCCACAACCTCCCGATCACTGGGTGGGGGTATCGGACCCATGACCTTCCGATCACTGGAGGCATCGAACCCATGACCCACGACCTTCTGATATTGGGGGGGGGGTCGAACCCACAACCTTCCCTGTGATCGGAAGGTTGTGAGTTTGATGCCCAAACTTTAAAACAGCAACTTAGCTAACAACAATAAAATAACAGGCAGGTTGCTCTCTTTCAAACAAACTTCTGCATTTTTTAATACCACACTGAATTGTTTACAAAAAGATACCTTTGAAAAACAAGTAAAAACAAAAAAATGCACACAAATGACTGTCCATCAAGGTTTGTTTCTGACTGAAAGGGAGCCCAGTGGAAGAGCATTATCATCACATAAAAAGGAACCGATTTATTTTTAATCATGTAATTGTGTTTGATTAAGCTATTCTGGCAACCCTATACATGTTTTTAACTGCGGGTAAAAAATAAAAGCTAAATTGTAAAATATCTCCTCAGGGTTTCTATGACAAGTCCACATATAACAAGGGGTTACAAAAATTGGGTTAACTTTTACTTTTCAAGTGAAATTCAGTTCAGCGCTGGACACACAATGTCACCATAATAAAACTGGGCAGTAAAAGTCAAGGGTCAGAAAAAGGCAGCAAAAGTGGGCTCAACACAGAGTCAAAAAAAAGTAACTGAAAAAAGACTAGGATTCATCCCTGTTCATGTCCAAAAGTTTGTGGACACCTACTTATCCATGTTTTTTTTTTTTCCAAAATCAGGGGTAATTAATGGGCAGTTGGTACCCACAGTTACACTCTTCTGTGGAGGCTTTACACTAGATGGAACACTACTAGGATTTTGACTGCAGTCATGAGAGCATTAGGGAGGTCTGGTTCTGATTCTGATTAGGGGATTAGTTCTGCATATAATAATGGCCCCTCCAACTCATCCCAGAGGTGTTGGAGCTCCATAGCTGGGGGGTTATTTCCTCCCCTGTAAATGATTCTTGGCATTAGGCATTAAGATACTAAGCTTTTAGCCTATTTATTATCCAACTATGTTGTTTCAGATGTGAATGCACCTTAATATTGTATTTACTAACTAGAATGCATTTCTGCAAGAAAATCTTAAGTGTGACTGTGCAACTGCTATAGTAACTGTGATTATTACTAGGTGGTTACCATGGCACTGCGGGTGGTTGTTAAGGTGTAGCTAGCCGGTTGCTATAGTATTGCTGTGATGTTGTAAGCAGTTGCTAAGCTCTCGCTAGGTGGTTGCTATGGTTTCACAGTTGATGGTTAGTGTCAAAAAGACATGGGGTGCCAATACTTCTGAGCAAAGACTAGTGTTCCCAAACTTTTGCCCTTCAGCCAGATTTGAACCTACAAACTCTCCTGACACAAATCACTCCCACTTTCTTATGAACAACAAACACAACAGTTTCTTTATGTCTCTCGACCATTTGCTTCAAATGACCATGCAATAGTTTTGAGATCCATAACTGTTAAAGAGAAGAAAAACTGAGAGGCTGGTGAGAACAGCAAAAGAACTTCTGTCTTAAGTTGATTTTTTTTTCTTTTCCTCCTTATTTCTCCTAAAGGGAGAAACAAATCAGACTTCAATAATCTCCAAATGAGAAGATGAGACAAAGAAATAACTGTTGTGAGCAGTAAAATCTTCCTGTAAGCAGGAACGCCTCACAAGACCTACAGTTTTGGAGACGCTGTCGGGTCTAGACCCCACACCAACAAAACTTAAGAAGAGCAATAGTATGATTAAGCCTGCCTGCATTCAGCTAAGCCTGCCTGCATATTGTAGCGTTTATAAGGCAAAGTAACCCTTATAGTCACGCACGAACACACCACAGCACACAGTGTGAACACTGAAAGTCTTTCTATGCATTTAACCCATTCACCGAGTGAAGCAGTGGGCAGCCCCACTGACAGCCCCCGGGGAGCAGTGTGTGGGGACGGTACCTTGCTCAGTAGTCCTGAGATTCAAACCCAACTCCCTAACCACTATGCCACCAGCTGCCCACAGAACCCAAAATCTGCAGGACAAGGCTGAGATCCTCCATCAGCCCCAGACCCCAGTCTGACTCACCTAACTTCATGAGGGAGGCCAGCAGCACCCACAGGAATATGGAGAAGGGGTCTTCCACGTGTTCGTAGTCAAACGACAGCACTGGGAAAAGCTTCCCGGTGTTGTTGGTGGGATTAGTGCCCCCTCCATGTCCCGAGTTCTTAGAAGTCCCGAGTTCGCCAGGCTTACTGCTGTGTTCCTGAGGGGAGCTGGCTCCTCCGAGGGTCAGTAGACAGGAGGTCAGGACGAACAAGACCACCAGCACGGACAGGGACACGGACACCATACCGGCCGGAGGAGCCCCAGAGCCGTAGAGAGCAAGGCGGCGGTTCGGCATGCTGGAGCCCGGTCTTCAAAGCGCCCCTCCTGCGGCTGGCCGAAGGGAGTTCTACCCTTAAAGCTAAAACCTTACTCCGACATTCATCCTCTCCTCTAGAGCCTTTAAAAGATGTTCTGTCCGTCTTCACTCTCAGCGCCGCCTTCCTCACTTCCTACCCCGGCCCTCCGCGTCACGCCCCGCAAATCAGGCAAATCAGCCTAGCTTAGCTTAGCTTAGCCTAGCCTTGAAGCTAAGGGAACGCCCTCAGGTGGGTCTACCCGGCCTCAGTTGCTGTCCTCCGAAGAGATACGGGAGCATCCTCGCCTTGCCTAACCTAGCCCAGCCTGGACACGGTTCCACATCACTAACGTCATAAGTTTTAAAGTTGAAATAAAACTCCAAAATTTACGACGAGAAAGCAAGACGATGTGTTTAACGAAGTGGCATGTAGTTACGGAATAAAGTTTAATATTCTGAGTTTTTTTTTTTTCGGAGTTCACTGCTAGACGCGGAGGAGGTGCATCTCGAAGCCGGGGTAGGGAGGATGGCAACGCGGGCAGCCTGTCCAGCAACACCCCGCTGCTTGGTGCAGGAAAAAATTTGAATTTAGCGCCAGTCCGTAGTCCCAATGTCAAACTGTGATAAAAGCAGAGGTTAATGGGTTTTTTATTTTAAAGGCTAGAAACTTTCCACTGCGAGCTCCACACTCTTCGCGGGGCTCCTCGGGATGGCCAGGCGCAGCAGGAGCACCGATGTTGGGATAAGTGAAGCGGTTCCTCCGCCGCGCTGCAGAGAGTGACGCCGGTTAAATAGAGACACTAAAACACACCCTTTTTGGAAGGATTTGGAGAGAGAGGGAACGAGAGAGAGGGAACCCAGCCAGTCCCTCATTTTTTGACCACAATGCGCCATCCAGTGGAAAGGAGGGTCTCAATGACCTTGCCATGGAGAGAGCAACTCAAAGGGCAATGAACAAGAGAAAGAGGAACATGGAAATTCCTACTCACAACAGTCTTTTCTTTGTCTCATCAGAAATAAATCATCTTCTAATTTGGAGATTATTGAAGGCAGGGACTCACCCTGGGCAGCACTAGCTACTGCGACCCTTTAGGAGAAATAAGTAGCAAAAAGGAAAATAGTTCTGCTCTTTTCACCATCTTCTCTGTTTTCTTCTCTTTAACAACCTTATGGATCTCAAAACTGTCTAACGTACAGACTAATTTATAAGCCAACCAAGTTTTATTTAGGATCTTATGGTTTATATGAAGATCTGATGATCTGAGGCGAATAGAGATCAGAGCAGTGAGAGAAAAGAAAGAGCATTTTAAGATTTTAAACTGGGATCGGACTGAGATTAGAGGAAGACTCTTTCTCAGGAGCTGAATTTAAGAAGTGTGAGAAAATGTTCAAAATCTCGTACTGATATTAAACTGAGCTCAGTTATGTGTAGGAGATGGTCAGTACCTACCAAAAGTGCCCAATCACTCACTGGGAGAAGAGATGGCACCGTAATACAATATGGGAAAGTATGGTGGTGGACACAGTGTGATGCTCTGGACAATGATATGCAGGGAAATCCTACATTCATGTGGATGTAGCTTTGACACCTAAATATCACTGCAGAACAAGTTCACCCCTTCATGGAGATGGTGGTCTCTAATGGCAGTGGCATATTTCAGCAGGGTGATGCATACACTGTTTAGGAACAGTTTGAGGAACATCACAAAGAGCTCAAAGCCTCAAAACTCCCTTAATCTGATTCATGAACAGACCAGTAGCAGTGGGAGGCGTTTCCAATAAAGTGGGCTACTAGGCAATCCAGTGAACTAACTGATGTCGTAAGTGGTCATTCTTGAGCCAAATCATGGGAAAATACAGTACTGTGTAAAAGTCTTAATCACCTGCCTAAACTGTGTAGACAGTGAATGTTTTTCACATTAATATTGCCAAATACACCAAATAAAACTAAAAAGAATAAAGACAAATAACATTTCACAGTAAATAGTGATTTTATGTTCAGTATATCAACGTGTTCCTTGTGGAAGTCCAGTATTACTGTAGTTTCCATCAGAAACCTGGTTGGACTCGATCAGTCCTTCATTAAATTCAACCAGGAGCTGCTGATGGAGTTTCACAATCCAAACAACGGCTGGAGGAACCGAGGAGGAATCTGGAGCCGAACCTGTGTTCTCCTCACCAGCTCAATATCAACTACTTTTATACAAACTAAACAAATACTGGGGGGTTTTTTTTACCGCTGTTTGGATTTATGCATTTATATTTTTTCATGTTACCTTTGCCAGCACAGAGACATTTAATCGTTTTTAAATAATGTGCATAGGTCCTTAGACTTTTGCACTGTACCGTGTAAACAAAGGCACAAGTGCCAGCCAACACACATTACTTCTGGTCTCAGTATCTAGCTTTTGTGTTTTCTTTTGTATTTCTTTAGTGTTTTCTTTCTATGAGCTCCACCAGAACTGCATTCTGTTTTCTTTCTTCCTTTAGCCCAAGGCCACTGAATCAGACAGGTCGAATCCTGCAATGCAGCTTGGATCCCTGCCACGCTTGTGCATTCAGGACTTCTTTCTACTATCTGATGCGATCTAGAGCTATTTTAAGAGGCCGTACGTGCTGAGAGGACTTTAAACCGGGCCTGATATTTCCCCACAGTCCTACTGACTGATATCATTCCCTGAGAGAATCGTCCCTTCTGGAGACACGTCAGCGAGCACGAGATTCAACTGTGATCCAACAGTGAGGTCGCGGGACAGCCTTACATGATACGCAGGCCTGTTCTTACACTTCTGTTTTTGGTTTTTCATGATGACACAGTCGTCCTCCAGGGACACAGGTCACTCTTGTTGAGCAAAACCTCAGGAAAAGGCACAATTACTTGTTCATTTGTTCACTTAGGCCAGACAAATGAATGTTTTGTGAATGAATGATCCAGATTTTTGATTGTCATGCATGGTAAGAAGTGACATCACATTACACACCTAATTCTGCGTCTTTATATGATGACATCCCGGGAGGAGACGACCTATTGGTCATAAATCACAAATTATGTAATGCTGTTAGTTTGCGGTAAATTATTTCAAGGTCACATGTTAACGGCCTCATGTGGATTAACATTATTCGGAGGAATCGATGTTACAAGACTCTTGAGACAGAGCCAACTAATGATAAAAAAACATATCAAAATGATCATATCTGGTGTAAATGGAAACACATCAAATAGATAATAGTATAAATGAAAATATGTAAAATTATGAATGAAAATATGTCAAATCCTTTATAAGATGAAAGAATCTGTAACAGCACATGTCTGATATCCTCCAAAATGCAGCAGTGCAGCTGGTAGCCTAGTGGTTAGGGTGTTTGCTCTACAATCAGGTAGTCATGGGTTTGATTCCCAAGACTGCTAAGCACCTCTGATGTCCCCCTGAGTAAGGTACCATCCCCCCACACTGCTCCCCGCTGTGTCACTTGGTGAATGGGTTAAATACAGAGGAAGAAATTCACACTGTGGTGTGTTCACATATGACAAAATGGCCACTTTGACTCTGTTGACTGGTTGTGTGGTGATGCAGCGTCAAACTCTAGACTGTCCTTTAACTGTAAATGCACTCATTAACAGTTTCATCACTTAATGGTTCGTGAATTATCTAAAATTTGTCTGCTGATCCACATTATAAAAATATTAGGTGCCTTTTCATAGATCAGTAGTGATTAATAAAAATATGACAAATTGTAGCTACACAAGTGGTGAACATACAGTAAATTTAGCAAAGAATATTGAATGTATTTTTTTTTTTTGGAGTAACCTGCAAATATAGAAATTTTCTGGATCAACATTATTCAGTGGAATCAATTATTTTTGGTAGCAAAGAATAATGAGTGTAATTTTAGTACATGTTAAGTGAGTAACATCTCAAAACTTTTGACTGGTGGTATATTTTCATAGTGCATCAACACATTAAAATTTTCAAGAAGTCCTTGGTACAATGTGATGTAGGAGGTCATCAGTTCATGGGTCATTTAAGGATTTGCAGCTTAAAACCATTTCAATGCACTTTGAGGGCGAGAAGCCGGCATTTAGCATTTTAGCAACCTGACCCGTCATGCGAACTGCTCAAGCAAGAACGCTCTGAATATTTGTTAGAGACGGGTACTTCATAAAGGACACCGAATTTTTACCAAAGTTATGTTTGGCAGCGTAGCATTTCTGTAAATAGCTACAGTGGACATGATGTTTTTCAGCACCTTGGCACAACCCGAAGCGCTTGAGCAGTTGGTTCAGTTTGATGTAGAGGAGGGAATGCAGGCACATTCTTTGATGAATTGTAATTAGAGCTGACCTTGAGCGCAACCCATTAACCTCCGTATGAACACTTTACTTTTCGACTTCGTTCCCCTCTGTAATTTGTTCTGTATGTGGTCTTGGGCCTGCCGTGCCCTCAGTGCCCTTCTCTTTTTCGACACACTAAAAAAAGCTTCTGTGTGATTTCTAAACGGCATCAAACACTCCGAGAAAATAAGAGGACGGTCAAAGAGCGCAGGCCAAATTTAGCCAAACTGGAGTTACACGCATTCCTTGGCTTTGTGATTGCAGATACATGAGAGAATGAACAGCGTGTCCCAGACTGAGCAGAATACGGAGAGACTAGCATGCTAACTTTGGTAAACGCTAAACGTCTTGAGCCACCCCTCATTTCTTTTCGTGTTGCTTACAGTCACCTCGTTGGTGCTAAAATACTATTTTCTGCCTGTCAAACTGTCCTATCTTCGTTATATTGAGTAGATTAAATAAAAGAAATTGGAACAAATGTTTTACTATGACAGCTGCAAAGTGCCTAAAGATACAAGGAGCCTAGATAAAGGAGTTCCAGCCACTCAGCATTCAGCACCACCAGTACACTGATCACCGCCTGATCAGTTTGCTTCTTTAGTTTTGCAATTAAGCTGTGAGGCTAAAAAGTAATGGACACCTATGGAAGCCAGTGAACACTGTGAAACCATTCATTCAGTCATCAATGATCTAAGGGTTGCAGGGCCTGCTGGAGCTCTCCTAGGTATCCCAGCTCTCATAGGTGAGGAAACACCTGGACAGGTTACCAGTCCATCACAGTTACATCAGGGGCAAGTTAGCACCTCCAGGTCATATGACATGCATAGACATGCAGCCAGTTTTTTGGACTGGAGCTCCCAGTGGACACCAACACAGAAAAAGCCCAGCCACCTCGGTCAGACATCAAACCCAGTACCTTTTCACTGGGAACTCATTGTGAAAACGCCCGCCTCAAAGTGGTCTCTAATAGTCTTGTTTATGTGGTTTTCGGACACTGTGACACACTGTTATCCATAAAAATGGACAAACAAAGGTCACGTAGCTAAACAGTAATTTTAGCCACTCTGAAGCTCGAATTTTGTGTGTGTAACTGTCACACAGTGTCACACACCATGCAAGCCAGACTATTTG
Organism: Alestes dentex; assembly: GCA_037576975.1. Lineage (NCBI taxonomy): Eukaryota > Metazoa > Chordata > Actinopteri > Characiformes > Alestidae > Alestes > Alestes dentex. Next base: position 1,547 of record JBBIGA010113301.1, on the reverse strand, counting down.
ATTTTTTTCTGTGTTGAGAACTTAAGGGAGCGTGTTGAGAACTTGCTCGAATGCCTGTGTGTGGTTTCATTTCAGGGAAAAATACACCACAAACCAGTGTCCCTTAGCAAAAAGTAGTATACATGAAGTTCATTTTATTAAGTATACTTGCGTATAAGTATAGCAAGTATATGGACCATGTACTTGTAGTGTACTAGAAAGTATACTAATTTAATACTTCTTTGGACTAAATTGGAACATTTTTAAGTTTATAAAAGTATACTTTAAGTATACTTTATAAGGTCATTTTAAGTTTACAAAAGTATACTTTATAGACTTTCTTTATACTTATCAGTATAAGTCAAGTATACTTCACTATACTATTCTTAAGTATATAAAATATAGTATATAAAAAGTAAACTTCAAGTATACTGCCTCAGTTTTAGTATAAAATAAGTATACTTGTAGTACACTCGAATAAACTACTTTTTGCCCAGGGGGTGACTGCATCATCTGTCTTGGAATTAAATTCAATAATGTAGTAAATGAACCTACTGGAATTGTGTCCCTCACTGACGCTTCATCTGCTGTCATTTTAATTACAAGCCATTTTAAGGATTATAAGGACATCTGTCATATAAAGTAGTAAATGAACCTACAAAAACTGTGTCCGTCACTGCTGCTTCATTTGCTGGCTTTTTAATTATAAGCAGTTCTGAGGATCATACGGGCATTTATTCCACCGCTGCATACCAAACATTTGTAAAACATTATAAATATACTATGAAAAAAATGGAATGGCTCCTCAAATTGTATAAAACCCTCCCAAATGCGCACATGCCCAATTTCAAACTCAACGCTAAGGCAAGGGCTCTATAAAATAGAGCTAGGCCTTTGTCCTAAAGCCTTGTTTGACCCACACTGAGGTCAAATGGCCTCTTTGAAGTTTCTATTTTTGCCTCACTGTCCATCTTGTAAATGGTGTGTTTTCAATCACAGAGCAAAACAACTTTATGAGCCTCCGAACACGAAGCCAAGGCCCAAAAACACTGTTTTGGAGGAGAACAGCATGTGAACACACACACTGCCAAAGTTTATGTAGCCACTGTTGTACCTGGAGGCATGATGTCCCCATGCAAAACCATGACCTCAACAGTCAAAGGGCAATTACATTAACAACGTCTGACCACAGACAAGTACAAACACGACGCTGTCATTCGTCTGTCTTGCAGCAAATTTAAGGCCAGGTGGCTTTATTTGATTAATATTAGATGGATAAGCTTCCTAACTTATATACTTTATTTTGCTCCATAAATGGGTAATTTCGGTCTAGGCCTCATTATGGGTGGCCCAGAACCCCTTTTTCATACTTGTATTGTATATTTATATATATTTACTTTATGTATATTAACTATTAATATGTTTACAGGTCCTTCTCAAAAAATTAGCATATTGTGATAAAGTTCATTATTTTCTGTAATGTACTGATACACATTAGACTTTCATATATTTTAGATTCATTACACACAACTGAAGTAGTTCAAGCCTTTTATTGTTTTAATATTGAT
>JBBIGA010113290.1:0-10556 GCA_037576975.1 Alestes dentex | reverse complement strand
AGCAACAGCTTATTTGCATAAAAGTGACAGAGCCCTTAAACGGCTCATTTTGAAAGGGACTGAAACTGTCAAGAACAAAGCTGGTGAGATCTCTTTATATGAGAGTGATTTTGTGCAAAGAATTTCATGAACATGTTTTGTATAGCCCATAGACTTATTATAACTAAAGTGAGTTTTGCATAATATGTACCCTTTAACACCAGCAACCTCATGACACAAATATACCATTGTATAAATCTGAAGCGGTGAGGCGTGTTTGTCTGCTCTGTCAAAGTGGCTGCTGCTCCTACGCAATCAGTGCAGCCTCCCACCTCTGATGCTGATGGGATTTGCCAAACTGAAAATGTGACTGTCTGGGTCTTGTCAAGATAATACTTGTTATCATTATGAAAACAAGTCTGTAGTTATTGACTCAGTACACAGTTAGATTTAAGGACTTCTAATTTATGCTCCTAAATAATACCACAGAAAATGTGAGTCAAGCAGCTGCCAGTTTCGACAGTGGACAACAGAACTCAGACACCCAAATTCAATCAATTCTCCATCGCTAGACGTGGAAAATGACACAGCAAAAAAAGCTGAATGTCATGGGGAGTAAGTTTACTGTGAAAGACGTACCATCCTTCACTACAGTGGAGCCCAGTTGATTTAGGAATGCTCAGTAGCCAATAGCTAGCATAAACCGCTAACTGCTAGGCAGTCTGAACTTGGTGTGAGCTGTCATAAAAACCCAAGATGACTAATTTTCATGACAGAGCTGACACAATATCATGATGTGTCCAAAGTGACTTATAACATCTTTTCGCACTAACTTACATTGGAAGTTACCTCTTGGAAATATAAAAGACAAGACTGGTGTCAGTAGAGAGATACTCACTATGAACTGCTCAATGTCTCGCTCGATGCCCACATTTGGCAAGTCAGGCATCATGTGAGCCACCACCTTAAAGCCAGCGTCTTTAGCCAGATGGAACGACTCGCACACAGCTCGGACCGTGTGCCCTCTGGGAAAACATGCAAACAGAGGCAAATGACTTGGAAGGCAAATGACTTCAGTAGCTTAATTCTGAATCTCTAACAACTGCAACTCAACTGACATTCAACAAGCTTGCTCTGCAATGGTCTGAAAAAGTAATTTCACAACTCTGTAGTAGAAAATGAAGCCATAGGTCATGGACTCCTAACCTGTTGGTGTCACGAGCCACATCTTCGTACACGCTCTGCACACCGATCTCTAATCTGGTGCAACCGTAAGCCAGCATGTCACTGAGGTGCCGCTTCAGGCAGTAGTCTGGCCGTGTCTCGATGGTGATTCCCACGCACTTGGTATTACTACGCTCTGAGTATCTGAAAAAAGATGTTACAATAGATCCAGCAACAGGTACTAGGTACAAATGCTGGGGCAACGATGTAACAAAAAAAATATCATAGATCACTAGTGATTGCACATAATATAGCATCACACAAGCAAGAAAGAACAGTTTGTTTCCTACAGTAGGGCTATATGGCAGCTATTGGTCTAGTGGTTAGGGAGTTGCACCTTGGTGAATGGGTTAAATGCAGAGGAAGAATTTATTTCTGTTCACACTGTGTGCTGTGGTGTTTTCACATATGACCAATGGTCACTGACAGCCTTACAAATGGACTCATTTCTGACAGCACCAAAAATATGGTTGCAGCTGTTTTTGTAAGCTGGGAATACTTCATTTCTATTTTGCACTGAACAACTGAAAAGTGATTGTTATTTGGTAAAATGAAACGTTAGTGATGCCTTTTTTCCATCAAGAAACAGCACGACAATCCATGCTGAATAAGAAGAACACTCTCTTTAATGTTCTCTGTCTAATTCTCCTCAATAAAGTGATTATTACTGTAGTTTATCAAGATGTATTTACATAAGTGTATATGCATTCAGTGCATCTACACTGCAACTATTTGTTTCTAATGTCATTTAACATAATTTAATGCTTCTCAGTTCATCACTGTAGCACCATACTGCTTCACTGCACATAGCATTTTATGCACACCAGGCAGCCATATTCTACAGTTTATCCTCCAGGACAAAATGGACCATAATATTAGAAACTACAAATGAAAGAAAGAAAAGCTATTTCTATCACATTGAGAAAATAGTGAAATTCCAATTTCATGGTCTGTTTGAAATGCAACCAAGTTTAAATCACAATCACTTTCAACTTTATTTTATTTATTTCCAGAGACATTTACTATATTACAGTTCAATAGAAATTGAAATATATACACACACACACACATACAGACACACACGTCCTCTGATAACGATATTGGGCATCAGACTGGAGCCTTCTTTAGCTGTATAGACTGACTGGCGGGACAAAACAAGCTAGATTGATCACTTGACTCTTACATTACATTACATTGTCTCACACCCTCACCTGCGACATTCTCCTGTGATGGTTTTGGCCTCTTTCTGAAAGTGCATCCGTCCAGAAACATGATCTCCCATATTATATAGTTTATGTAAAGATCTTAAGCCAAGCCAAAAGAGGCAAAAGGTATGCACTGGTAACATCACACGCGCAAAGAGAAGTTCTCTCTCTCTCTCGCACACATTTCTTCTCTCTCTCTCTCTCTCTCTCTCTCTCTCTCCCTCCCTCACACACACACACACACAGGGCCTAGCAGAGATAAGGGATGCGCCTGAAATCGAACTGTCGTCTTTGCCTGATTAGCAGCCAGAACAATTACTGCAATCGTGTCATCTTAACAAAACACTGATAAGACGTTAAGGCCCAGCAAATCCTGAAGACCCTCTACAGTCACACAAACACACACACACACTCTCTTATCGGCAGGCAGATAATAAATAAATCAACACACAGTAATAAACTAAATGGTCTCAGCAGTGATTGGCTATGTTGTGACAGGTTGTGTATGTCTTGCAATCATCTCCTGTGCTCGTCACTCCAGCCCCTGCTGCTAAACTTTTGTCCTCTCCACAAAGATGATGCCACGGGCTGGTTTAGCGGCGCTTGAGTCACGACTTCCACTCCCATAGACAGAAATAGTGCAGAGATAAACTGCGTTACACACATTTACAAATAAAATGGGCAGTCAAAAACAATCCAAGCACTGCCAAACCCCATGGAGAAAAGGCTTTATTTTTAGAGCGGTATTTCAGCGCACACTAAAGACAGCATGTTTGTTTTCAGTGATGTGGCAACAAAAGTGTTGCCTAACTAGATGCCACACAGCCTACACCTCCTGAGGATGCACAGATCAACTGACGGTCCTTCCCATTGCCTTTACAATAAGATCTTCCGATGGCCAGTTTTTATTCGCCTTCATTTCTAAACTGAAGATTACACTATATTATACAAAATCATACGATTAGACACAAATAGTGTCATTTTCTCTTTAACAGGCAAAAACTCTTTTTAAATAACAAGAATCAAATGAAGTGCTGCATTGAAAGTGACTATTTAACTGACTATTCAGAACAGCGGGTCATGCAATACTCAAAGGCATTCATCTGCCTCTCATTATTGAATTAATTTAATTACAACAAAGACAATAATAAACTGGCCAATCATGACCATGTCTGACTGGAAATGGTGGTTGATTTACCATGTACAGTAACCCCCGGCTTTTCGAAGGGGTTAAGTTCCCCCGTATAATGAAAAAAATCGGATTGTTGTGTTGTGGTAAAAAAAAAAAAAAAAGCTTATCTTTATAGTGTAAACCTTAAATATGCCCCCAAATATGCTCCCAAAACACTTTAATTTAAAAACTCAGTTAAATGTATTACTCTTAAAGAAAATGTAAAGGTAAACCCGTATTCATACTGTAAAGTTTACACTGAACTCCTGCAGTGCTAGAATGTAAATACCGATGTTGCCCCTGTCTAGACTGCACTGTAATTCATGCATAGGCGTTTTCTTTGGTATGCTCTGTCGTTTTCTTTGGTGTAAGCAGGGTAAATACAGTAATACATTAGTTTTATCTTTTAGTGATAAAAATACAGTAAAATGTACGGGTTATCACCAATAATTTTTATTCAGGGGCTTCAGGAAGAGTCGTGTTGTAGTAACCCACCGCTTAAAGCAGACACTGGACAGCGACTGAGCTCAACAGCCTCTTTTAATTTAATTTACAGTAATAAAAATACAGGGCTTTAAGAAGGACAAAATGAAAAACGAGAGAAACACTGGACACGCTCCACTAGGGAAATTCTGGACTGCAGCTGCCACAGGTGCATCAAACAGCATCAGCCAATCAGCAGCAAGGAGAAATAAATAACGTTCTCTGATTGGCTACTTTCAAACCTCCCGCCTCTGAGTACAGAGTGTTTCACCATCCCAAGACGCACTTTCTTTGTGTTTCTCTCCACAGAACCAAAACATTTATGCAGTTATATTTTATATGGAAATGTAGCTGATTTAACGTTAATATTTATCCTACAAAATTAGTCAATTATATTTTTCTTAATAATTTAGCAGAATTATATATTGACACGAAAAAAGCAAAACAAAAAATGTGGAGGATATCTGCGGTTTCCACGAATTTGCTGGAGTTTCCGCCAACAATTATTAGTTTGGTTCTAAGAAAAAATGACTGCATCCGAAACACTTTAATTTCATTTTAAACTCAGCTTAATACATTACCCTTAAAATGTTAATAAACCCATATACTCGCTGGACAGTGTACACTGAACTATCATCTCCCACAATTAATTAATACAAGCATGTTTTCTTTGGTATGCGCTGCTGTTTTCTTTGGTATAAGCAGGTAAATACAGTAATAATTTAATTGAAATTTTTGTAATAAAAATACAGTAAAATGTACGGGTAATCACCAATAATTTTTACAGTTCAATAGTTTACTGTTCTTCGAGCGCCGCGTCTTCAGACAGTGGACAGAGACCTCTCACTCGCTCATCAACAGCCACAGTCACATCGTGCACACACTCCTACACATGCCCCTCTCATCTTCCCCCCTACCCCATCCAACCCCAATCTTCCTGGAGCATATCCACTAGTTCAGCCTTCTCCTGGAGTGTCTTACTCTTTCTCTTGCGCTTAGGTGCATTGCCAGAAGGCGCAAGGCATTTAAGTGGCAGAACGAAATGTAAACACGAGAACAGGAGGGCAGCAGCCAATAACTGGAAATTTAGCTGAATTTATATTTGGATTACTATTCATGTTACAAAATTAGTAAATTACATTTTTCTTAATAATTTAGAATTAAAATGCGTAAAAACAACAACAACAAAAAAAAAACAAAAAACATACTGCCATGAAGAATATTTGCAGTTTCTGCATTATTGTGGGGATTTCCGTGTACAATTATTGGTTAGGTTCTCAGAAAAAAATACGTTAGACTGACTCCACGACTCCTGATCCGCGTAAAAGCGGGGAGTTACTGTATAACAGAAAAATGTTGGTTGACTGCACATCACGCTGTGTATCTGTACACACTTGTGAGAATGTGAACAATGCAGTGAAATGCACCCATTAATGAGCACAGCTTAATGTTTGCAGCAAAGTGAAGTCAGCTAGGAAGTAAGAGTAGCCATTACATGGCCAAAAGTATGTGGACACCATCTAAACCATATGAGCTTGTTTACAGATAGTGAAACAGGACTCACGACTTCAGAGAACAGGTTTCCACTGCTCCAGAGTCCAGTAGCAGCATGGTATGCACCATTAAGCAGACGTTCGAAATCGCACATAGTGATCTTTGGCTTGTGTGCAGCTGCTCGGACAGCGAAACCAATTTCGTAAAGCTTATGACTCACGTGTGCTGCTGTTACTTTGGAATTTTAGCAACACAGGATAAGCAACTTTGACATACTATGTGATTCAGCACTCAGCTTCAACCCTCCGAGAGTCTGAGTGGCCCACCACAAGTTTGTTGGTGCTCCTAGACAATTCCCTCCCACAATAAACACACTTGCACTTGACTGGGGCAGATCTTTTTCTCTATGACCCAATCGACTGTCAGTGTGCACCCACATACTTTTGGCCATATAGTGCCAAAAGTATGTGCAAAAATGCTTGATCTGGGCGCTCACACTGAACATGAAACCACAAACCTCTTTAGAGTTCTTTCTACAGACAATTTCCAATACGTCTGGAAACGCTGCATATCTGAGAACCAAACAAAAGTCTTGAGAAAGTGGCCACAACAACTTAAGATTGTGCCCGACTGTGTGCTTGAGAAAACTTTTTGCACACCTCTTTTTTACAGGCAGGTGTGCTAGAAATAACCAAAGGTCACAAATCAGGAAATTAGAAAGAATCCCGCACACTGACCAATTCGCAAGCAATTATTTATTCATAAAAAATACAACGTTTCGGTCTTAGACCTTCATCAGGTAAATTCAAAACATTCACCTCAAACCACACCCTTAAATATATCGGTTGAGTAATCCGGACCAGTCAGGTCCTGCTCTAGAATCACGTCACTCATTCACAAAGTTGCATTCCTATCACGGCCTGTGAGTAGGGAAAGGCAGAAACATTGTCTTTCAGCACATTTAAAAACATTTTTACATTGTAGATTTATCTACAATGCATTCTCAGTAGCCCGTTTTTTCTCTTTTTCACCATTAATTAGGAAAAAACACCGTCCCTTCAAAAGTGGACAATTACACAAATCAATTTTTATAGTAACAATATATTTAGAAAACTATATCTACGTTGTAGATTTATATTCAATGCATTCTTGGTCATTGGTCTGTGTAAATATCCACTTTTGAAGGGACGTTGTTTTTTCATAATTAATGGGGAAAAGAACAGAAAAAACGGGCTAATGAGAATGCATTGTGAATGAGTGTGTGTGTGGGTTGTGTGTGACTGAGAAATTAGTTCATGGGATTGCTTAAACTGAAATATGTGGCATGTCAGAAATCCATCCAGTTGTGCAACTGCCCAGTCAGAGATAGCCCAGGCAATTAATCTGGTATCACTACCTTTTCCTTAAACTCCACATCAAACGATGGTTGCTGAAGTTGGCCTGATGCCAAAGTTAAATTGCAGTCGATCAAAAATGACATGATGCCCGGCCAGATATCACATGCAGTGCAAGGTCGTGTTTCCTAAACTTGTAAACATTCCATTACAGTAGCTATCAAACCAATGAGATGAGAATACAGGGAACTAGTCTCCACAAGTCCTCCCACGATGACCGAATTCGAGGAAATTTCACTGTGGTAAACCAAGACATGTTGGCAGTGCAGACGAAGAAGACAGCAAATCCCATCTTATCACATCTCTGAGGTTTTCAATTTGCTAGGGGAAACTGACTGACATTTATTTCTAACTTGGTTCTCCATCACCAAATTCCATTCCACTGTCTGATAAAGAATATGGCTGTCTGGGGATTGAGGCTTCCACAGCAGCCACTACTGTCCCGATGAGCAGCCCTGTATGTCATCTACCAAGAGGACACACTAAAATGTTCATTTGGTTTATCTACAATATTAGATAATACTATTACACAAGTCAAATATCATAGCAACGTCTCCGCTGTTCTAATGCACAAGCCTGTCACTGAAAGCTAGACCTGAAATCTAAACCTAACTTAAGTGATACTTTAATTTGCCAAGTTAATGTCACTAATCAACTACTCTCTGAATGCAAGACTAGACTGTAAAATAATCTAGTAGCAAAGCCAATGCAGCTGTCCTTATACTTAAAGCCTGGCAAGCAGAAACCTATAATAAGCACAATTGCCAGTCAAGCATCGATAATGAGTTTTATCTGAAGGGCCTGACTGGCCACATCTCTATTCCTGCCAGTTTGATTATAAGGGATTGTATTAGACAAATGTGTGAGCACTATAAAAGCTGATACAGTTGTTAAAAAAAAACAAAAAAAAAAAAACAGTAACCAGTGATTTTTCCCCAACATGTGATATGAGCCAGCACATCTGCTCTTGTTAAAACTAGTGCACTAAAGTGTAACAGTCTCCAAGGCTTTTTAGCTCAGATCTGCCTATCCTGCATCTAGATATAAATAAAAACCAATAGGTGTTGTACCACTGTATTTAAAAGTTTGGGCATCCCCTGTCAAATTACACAGTTTGTTGGTTGTGTAAAAGAAGTTAACACCACTTCTGCATTTTAGGGGGGGGTGGTAGTACCCAGGTGGGTAAAACACTTGCCTGTGTACCCAATAACCACAAAGTCGCAGGTTCAAACCCCCACTTTCTACCACTGCGTCCTCAAGCAAGACACTTAACCCTTAGTTGCTCCAGGGGGACTGTAACTAATGATTGTAAGTAGCTCTGGACAAGAGCATTAACCAAATGCTCTTTTTTAACTGTGACATATTTCTGCAATTTTTAATTTCTAATTATTTTTGGTAAAAATGTGGAACGTGTGTAAGTCCGGCCACCCTTTCATTCTGTACTTAACAGAACTTCATTTGGCGGAAACCACAATGCCCATACATTTCTGTTGGACAACTGGCAAGTTTTTTAATGCAACTTTTCCTTGCAGAATGCTTCTCATTTAAAAATAGACATAGGCCATCTTGCATGCACCATAGGTTTAATTAACATTTCTTGGGCCACACAAGCCCAAAGTAGATCTACCACCATGCTAGGTATTCTTTTGTTGAAATTCTTCCAAAGAACTTTGGTGACTGTTGCACTTGAACCCAAAATGCTTCTGGTTTATTTCAGTTTTGTTCTGCATACCGCAGACACTAGCTTCTGTGATGAGATCAAAGCAAAGAGTGCCATCTCATGACCCTTCATCATCAGATGATGTTCATGCTATAACACAGCAGAGTGTTCCTGCACATCACTATTTCATATTTGGATGTGGGGATAGTTTGCATGTGGGCTAAGTCTACATATTTCTTGGTCTTCCCAGTCTTGGCTTGACTTCAGCAGTTCCACGTAACTTCCATTAATTAATTACATTTCAGACAGTGACAATTACAAGCAGGGAGCTTTTCGATCTCTTTCATATTCTTCGCTTGCTCTATTAGAGCCAATTTTCTTTAGTTTCAGATCCTCAGTTAGTCGTTTGGTTGAGGACACGGCTGTTAAGTGTAGCACATCACCCTGAATGGTTAGAAGGGTCACATAATTTATTATGCTATGAAACTGTCAACACCCAATCTGGATTAAGGTCTAATGAGTCAAATAAGATGTCAGACCTTATATAACACCAGTTAGAGCTGCACAATATTGCCGAAATATCAGTATCGCAATTTTACTGCTACATATTGCAATTAGGATGCCTTTCAAGATATTAAAGGACCCATACCATTGCTTTTCTGGACCGTTTAAAGTCTGTCAACACTGTTTCAAATGGTATGTGTACTACCCACATCCCCACAGTCGATATATGCAAACTAAGCCACAAAAACATCTCATTTTCAAATCCTAGTATTTGTGATGCCACAAAACCAACGCATTTAAATATATCTCTTTATTGCGGCTACAGTAGTTTAGCCCCACCCATTCGTGCATCATTTGCAAACACCTTTGATGGTTAGTAAAGGGGCCCCTTATAGTCACATGTGAACACACCACAGCACACAGCGTGAGCAATGTGAAATTCTTTCTCTGCATTAAACCCATTCAGAAAGTGAAGCGGTGGGCTGCCTCCAACAGGGTGCCCAGGGAGCAGTGTGTGGGGACGACACACTAGTCACTAGTCAACATGCCTGAAACAATCTACATACTGAATTATGAATGAAAATATGGAAAAATGTGTCACATTCAAGTGTGTCCATGCAGATGTTGTATTAACCTTTTTCAACTTGAAAAAAAAAGAAAGTATGCAGACTAACAGGTTTTCAAACTTTCAGAATTAGAATCAGAATCAGAATCAGAAAACTTTATTTATCCCGGAGGAAATTGTTTGAAAGACAGCACCCGGGGAGCAGTGCTCAGAGTACCTCAGAGGCGCTGAGCAGTCTTGGGAGTCGAACCCATGACTTCCTGATCACAGGGCGAACACCCTAACCACTAGGCTACCAGCTGCCCCGCATACAGCTGTACAAATCTCACACTTTGAAAATGTGAAGTGGTGATTCAGTGAGATTTTAGAATTTTAGAAACTTAGAATCGATTTGAGGAGGGCAAGTACAAACCAAAAAGGTCTGTTCTGCTCCACAAAACTGCGTTCCCATTTCAATGTTCTCATAATGAATGGGAACATTTATGTGTTTTTCCACAAGAAAAGTAGCGAGAATGCAGGACTAGGTTGCTGATTGGTGCTGATGGTGTTAAAACATTGTAATTACATTAAATGGGAAAATGATTTTAAATTGTTTAATTCAGGAAGCACTGTTACATCTCCTGATGCACAATCGCATTTTTGCACTGCGGTGTCATGACACACTGAGGCATCCATAACAGACTGTAATTATTCCTAATAACATCCAGGCTTGGATGCCTAGATTTTTTGGCCAAAATCATTATAAACAATTCCTCACACTATTTACAAATGCAAAAAATAATTATAAAAAAGCTTTGTCTATTACTTACACTTACTTTGCACAAAATTCCCCCAGTCACAGTTGTGTTCTGTATATAAATGATGCGATGAATCATTG
>JBBIGA010113279.1:0-10556 GCA_037576975.1 Alestes dentex | reverse complement strand
GAGAGAGAGAGAGAGGGAGAGAGAGAGAGAGAGAGAGGGAGAGAGAGAGAGAGAGATAAAGGGGGGAATTATAATCTCCAGAGGGGTGTAGGAGCAATCTCACACTTTAGAATGCAGCAAGAAAAAATTAATAATTACTAGGGACAACACACACACACACACACACACAGTTTCACTTAGCACTCTCTTCACACTAGGAAAAGTAGGTTTTCTTCTCTTTAACATCCACCTCTTTCCTCTGCTCCTCCACTCCTCTTTCTCTCTCTCTCTCTGGCTCTCTCTCTGTCTCTCTTCTCCCCTTCTCTACCTTACCTGTTCCTTATCTTTAACACCTAACTTTCTATCCCTCTATCTCTCTTTTAATTTATCCCTTCCTTCTGTTTCTCTCTCTTTTAATTTCGCCTTCTGTCTGTCTTTCTTTCTCCACCCCTCTCTCTCCCTTTCTCTCCTCTTCCTTTCTCTGACTCACCTGTTCATTATCTCCAACATATATCTCACCTTTCAACAGCCCCTCCCATCTCTCTGTGGTTTTGTATAACCAAAATATGTCTCTTGAATGAGTGTGTGTGTGTGTGTGTGTGTGTTGTGTGTGTGTGTGTGTGTATGACTGAATTTTCTTGCTCTGAAGATACATGCCACCCACAGTGAGTTCTTGGCCAGCTCTTTTAGCTTTTTTTCACTCGTGTTGTTCAAAAGTTCACTAGACACGTTTGCTCCTTGGCACTGCGCTTCGTGAGCTAGCTGGCAAAAATAGTGTCTGTAACTTAGCAACAGTCAAGCACCCACAGCAGCTAGTAATACTTGATTTTTTATTTTACACATTTGTCCTGTGAATGCTCAATTATCCACAAGTTATTGCAGAAAGGACCTTAACTCTCCACATATGGTCCTTAATCACAGTGTCCTTCTCCAACAGCCTCTGTGTTTACACCTAGAACAAGGCATAAAAACTCAATCGCTGTTCCCTTGCTGCTTTACATTCAAAACAGCACCCGCTCCCCGTCCCACCTTTTTCCATTGAGCTGTTAGATATCTCACCTCATGTAAATGCGATCTGCAGCTGATGGACTGTGATGAAGGGTAGAGCGGGAACAATGGCACTTCCAGTCTGTAAACTTATTTTAATGGCAGGTGTTGCCATACAGTGTGATGTCACTTAAAAACTGATGAAGGAAGCAAATGACAGAACTTCTAGGATGATCTATGATGGTATGTTCATGTGCTGCTTGCTGTTTTTAGCCAATATCTTGGGCTCTGTTAAGAAGAGACGGTTTATTAGCCAAATTAGAATGGGTAGTGGTTTGAGCTTCCAGGTGGTTTCTATTATTGGTGTATGTGAAACAGTTTATGTGCACACAAAGAAAGATGTCACACACACTCAGTTTACTTATAGCTTGAACCTTTTTCTCTTGACAATGTGAACTAATACATCAGCTGTCTAGCTTCACACTGGTTGTGTTGTCTACCGGTGTCTACAATCACACAGTATCATGTGTAGAATCAATCAAAAGTCATATTTTTGACTGATGAGTGTTAAAATATAAGTGAAATGAATATAAATGTTAATAGTGTTGTGTTATCCTGGTATCAATTTTGAGCAGGTTTGGAAAAAAAACCCCCACAAAACCCAGACCCTTTGGTAATGGGCTGAAGGTCAATGGAAAAAGTACAGCTCTAGCGTTTTGGTATCAAAGGTTGCAGTAATTTATACAGTAGAAAAACCCAATGACTTCCAAACATTGCAAGGCAAGCAAGGTGGTGTGGTTTTCTGTGTATGAACAAAGCAGAGACAGAGAATAAAGCAGTACAGTGAATATGAACTTTTCAGAGCTTATTTTAACACCAGGTGTTGCCATGCAGAGCAAAGTCCCTTAGCAACCAATGAAGGAAGTAAAGAGCAAATGATAAAATCTCACAGAATGCTTTCTGTCTGGATGGATGCACGGACAGATGTTCAGGCGAACAAATAGATGCCACGATAATATGTGAAGTGGACAAGACAAACAGGATGAAAAACATTTAACCGCATATGATACGAACTAAATGGCGCACATATAAACAGCAGCCAAGAAAAAAACAGTAGACCGAGCACTGTGTGAAAAAAAGCCTAAAGCACCCTGCCTATAATTTGTTTTTTTTTATATGTGGATACAAGTTGCATGCAGATTCTGTCCTGTTGTTCTTTCCCAGTGGCTGGGATCACGGGGCTCTGCTGGGACGAGGCATTAAGGCGCTTGATGGCAGCCAGCAAAAAAAAATCCTGCTGGCAGCCAGCTGTTAAAGGTGTTCTTGGGCTGGGGCAATCAATTGTGATCCTGGAGGGGCTAAATCACAACTTAGTGCCTTTCCTGTTCAAATGCACCTGACATAAGTCAGCATTTAAATGATTAGATTTAGTAAGCTGCATAGGGCAGGGAATTCAGTAAACTGTGGTAGACTGTAGCCCTCTGGGATTGGACCCAATGACTCTTACAATAGATTACAGTATAAAGGGCAAAAGTTGTTTAAAATGTGCTCTATTCTTGCTAGCATTGTCTTCTGTCATTGCCTCTACTGAGTGCAGGGACATCTCTGCAATGGAACTGGCCTTCCTATTCAACTTCCTGGGGCATTTGACCTTTGCTGTAGTGGCATCAACAGATCACAGCATACTAGAAGAGGACACTGCCCACTTTAGAAAGATACAGTATCCCCAGGAGCCTGCTGTGAAAACAGCAGTGTACCTGAACTGACTGAACTAGACTGACAACAGAAAAGTGTTCTTTCTAGAAAGAAATGGATGCTTTAAAAGGAAGGTGGAAGGGCTTGAAATCCTCATTCTTCCTCTGTTAACCCTAGTTACCTGCAAAGAAACATGTGTTATCATCACTGCTTTGCATTAAAAGGGATTCACAGAGAAGGATATTGCTGCTAGTAAGATTGCACCTAAATAAACCATTTATTAGATCATCAGGAACTTCAAGTAGAGAGGTTCGGTTGTTGTAAAGACGGCTTCAGGGCACTGAAGAAAGCCCAGCAAGCGCCAGGACTGTCTCTTAAAAGTGATTCGGTAGTGGGATGGGGGCACCACCAGTGCAGAACTTACTCAGAAATCACAGCAGGCAGGTCTAAGTGCCTCTGCATGCACACTGAGACGAAAACTTTTGGAGGATGGGAAGACGTGGCGAGGACTTTTGGTTCAGGTTCTTTTCCCAGAGCCCTTTCCAAAACCCCAGCAATGCAACATTAGCTAAAGTGGCAGGTCCAGCATCAGCATGTGGGGGAACTAGTTCTACAGGTTCCACAAATGTTATGTGTCACTGGTTCTGCATTCTGCTGAGGTGGTTTGTGCATTTATATCAACAAAGTCTGGTGCACAAACTCTGCTGAAGTGATTTGCCACTATTCACTGCAGATGTTCTAATCGTAAACTGTTGACCATTTTATCTACTAAGAGAATTTATCCCAGTGGTAGTGGTTGCTGTGTATTTGCCACCTAGCTCTTAGCTCATAGAAGTATGCATAGAGGATGTCTGCTGTAGGCAGCAGCTTCTCTGAACACATTTCCAATCTGGCAGTCGAGACAGTACTGAAGAGCTGGGATGGCTCCACTTGGCCAGACACTGGATTTTGATTGCAAAGAATGGAACATGGCCACTAAATATGAGAAGAGTCACTGTGGAGATAACTAACTTTGTTACAGACTTAATCACTGCTGAACAGTTGGCAGTTGAAAATATCAGTCTAATATCGTCAAATTTCTTGGTTCTATTTCTTGGTTCTAGGACTCTAGCTGCCGCATTCTGGACTATTTGAAGCTTATTTAGGTTCTTGTTGGAGCAACCTGACAGTAGGGCATTACAGCCTGGAGTTAGTGAAGGCATTAATTAATTTTTCTGTGTAAATGTACGGATAGTGCATTTCTTAGCAACATGTCATAGATGAAGAAAAGCTATTTTAGTAATAGTACCTATGTATGTGTGGAATGATTCATCTGTGTCAAAAAAGGTGCAATTGATATGGGTATAGGATATAGGATATATTCCTATATATGGGTTATTTTGGTAAATAACCAATATTTTACGAGATCTTTATTACTGATAAAAGAGCCTCAGTTATTACTGTTAAGAGTTCTTTAAGCAGAGTTATAGGAACTTAATCAAGTGTACAGGTAGAAGATTTTGATGACAGAATAATTGTTTAGATTAAAAGATGAAAGCCTCTCTGCAACAGGTACATTTTAAAAGGTGTCTGCATTGGCTGTATCACGCACCAGATGTGGTGGAGTAATCCTTCTAGTTTGAATTTCTTGTCAAATGACTTCAGTTGTATTGTTAAAAACTCCATAAAATCATCTTTGCTATAGTTTGCAGGTGCCTGTGATTTTGTACCTCCCTGGTTCCTAGTTAGTTTAGAAATTGTACGTAATATAAACCTGGGATTATTTTAGTTAGATTCAGTGAGAGATGTTAGATAGGCTGAGTGCGCTGCAATAAGTGCTCTTCTGTAGTCTCTAAGGTTCTCCTTCCAGGTGGTGTGGAAAGATTCCAGCTTAGTTAATCACCATTTACACTCATTTTTTGAAAGTTTTGCCTTAGAGCACATGTTTGATTAGTACACTAAGGGGCGAGCTTTTTCTGTCTGACCCTGTTATGTCCTAAAGGTGCAACCTTATCTAATGTGGACTGATGAGAGTTCTCCAAGTATTCAGTTAGGTTACCTAAGGGTGCTGGACCAGATGGAGAGCCCACTGGTATTGATAAATCTGGGAGGTTTTCGATAAAACAAGCTGTGGAGGATGTTAATGTATGTCTAATATTAAAATGAGGGAATGTACTTGAAACACATATGTGATGTGGTAGTGATCTGAGATTACTGTGGTCTGTGGAAGAATAGCTATTTTATTCACATTAACACCCAGGACCAGGGTTAAATTAAGATTGTGACCACAGTAGTGAGTAGTAGACCCCATGACATTTAGAGTAAAACCAACAGTTTCTAGAATTGAAGTAAAGGCAGATTTCAGTGGATCCTGCTTTTTTTCAAAGTGGATATTAAAATCTCAAACAATTATTACTCAATCACTGTGTACTGGTAGTTTTGCTATGAAACAACTACATTCTTGCAAGCACTCTGTATATAGCCCTGGTGGCCTGTAGACAGTAATTAGAGAGAAAGAGATGTTATTTGTATCTAGACTTAATTACGTTAAGGAAAAGAGTGAACACAAATTCTGATTAATGCTTAGGAAACTTCTGTGAATGGTTTCTGTGTCTCCTTCTCTACCTCTAAATCTAGCATTGTGTATGTAGTTCCAGCCAGTCTGGATGGCCTTATTTAGAGCATCAAACTCATCTAATCCACAAAGACACAAAGTGTCATGGTTCTAGTGAGTGATCAGATCTTAAGCGGTCCAAGCTTTAGCGTTAGATCTAAGGTTCTGAATTTGCTGCTTGTTTGACAAAGGTTGATTAAATTATTTGCGCACACTTTCTGAGTTTTTCTAAATTTCTGTTTAGTTTTGGGGGACAGAAACAATCTCAATATGGCGCCCTAGGTCGCGACTCAAGTTAGCTGGCAGACAGTGGGTTTTGCCAGTCTGCCTGCTGGCATGCATCAGCGCTAGTGTGTCAGCAGCCACTATCTGAGCTGCACAGCTGGCTAGCTAACAGGCTACAGGCTATGCTGCAAGAAATGAGAGCGGCACCCTCTCACAAGGAGTGGATACTATCCTGAGCCAAGAGACCAGGCTTGCTGTGAAACTTAGTCAATAAAACCCACATTGTTTTCAAAGCATCACTTGGACATCCAGCAATTGCATGCCCAAACCCTCAGGGCTGCACCGCACTGGGATGGGCCAGAGCATATTACTGCATCTGGGATAATTTACACACCTCTTTAACACTACTCTTTAGTAACCTCTTACTGGCGCAGATGAATGTCATTAGCCCCTATATGACTTACTATCCTGTCATACCTATGGCTAGCTAACAGTCTCAGGTTCCCTGTAATATCTGGTGCCAAGCTTCCTGGCATACACCCAACAGTGGCTGGTGTTGGAGTCCTTAAAGGAGTTGGTAATTTCACATGCCAAGTAACTGAATCAACCATAACCAGAACAATTTCATCAGGCTTCTCAGTGGGAGCTTTTCTGAGCAGGGCAAACCTTTTTGACATGTGAATGGGAGGTGTAGAGTGGTGCTCGACTGGGGAAACTCTTGCTTGAGGGCGAACTTCAATTAATCCATTGAATTGCCACCCAAGTTCTAAAGCCAGAGTCAAGCATGTGCAGTCTCCCCCTAACTCACCTTGAGTTGCTTGCAACAAGCCAGACTCTCGCCTTCTAGCCCTGATTAAAGTCCAGATGTACTCCTCAGATTCAGAAACCATTCTGTCAAAGATGAAAATAATTGCCACTAACTGATGCAAATAAAATCTCCACTGTTACTAATAACAGAGAAGGAGGCTGAACTAAACATGCCACCCTCACTGCAGACAAGGTGTTCGGTTGCTTATCAGTCTAATCTTCTGCAGGTCTGTGGACTGCACAGATGAAAATAGTTTAATTTTCAAAAATGCCGGGATGACTCCCTAGATTCCCCCCACCCCACAAAATGAGAAGAACTTAAACTTGGTCAACTTACAAAAAGTTGCTGAACAAGACAACATTGTCAATCTCGTGCTCAGAGAAGATGCTGATTAACTGTCTGACATCTTCACTGGCACCTTTAACACATCACTGAGCCAGGTGATCATCCCAACATGTTTAAAGTCCACCACCATCATCCCAGTGCCAAAGAAATCTTCAGTATCTTGCCTGAATGACCTCATGAAGTACTTTGAGAGACTCGTTATGCCACACAGCTTCCCCCATTCACTGGATGCTCTACAGTTTGCATATTGCTTACACAGGTCAATGATGCTATATCATTTGCCCTCCACCTCTCCCTGTTACACCTGGATAAGAGAGAGTGCTGTTCGGTTTTGCCTTCAGTTCAGTATTCAGCACCATAATTCAAAAAAGCTAACTGTGAAAATGAGCAACTGAAGCTGGGTCTAAGCACTTCTCTGTGTTAAGGAAATCCTGATCTTTCTGCCAGCGAGGCCTCAGACTGTCTGCATCAGCAACAACCTAACTAGCACCATCAGGCAGAGGAGCTCCTTAGGGCTGCATACTCAGTTAACGACTGTTCGCTCTGCTGACCCACAACTGCACTGCCAAGTACAGCTCAAACCATGTCATGAAGTTCACTGATGACATGACTGTGGTGGGGCTCATCAGTCAGAATTATTAGTATCAGTGACAAGATCTCTAGCATATAAAGATGAGGTTCAGAAGCTGGATGTCTGCTGCAGTGAGAACAATCTGTCTCTTAATGTGGATAAAACTAAAAGAAATGATTGAAACTTCAGGTAACTAGCTCCAGACATCAGCATCAATGGCTCCATGGTAGAGGTGGTGAAGAACACCGGGTTTCTGGGAGTGCACATCTCAGACGACCTCACCTAGACCACCAACAACTACATTACATCATCCAAAAGCGCCACATCAGAAAGGTCTCACACAATATGCACGACTCCTCTCACTTGTACTCTACACACTGCTCCCATCTGGCAGATGCTTTAGCAGCGATAAAGCCCGATCGGCCAGACTGTGTGAGAGCTTTTTTTTCACAAGCCATCAACACATTGCCTGCCACCGCACTCCCCCATACACACCCGAACTGTGAACTGACTCTACTTTGCACCTTTGCACTTTACACATTACTCTTTCATGATGCCCCTGCAACTACAAAACACATCAATGTTATATTTGTACATTTTACTGTCTCAGACTAACTGCGTTTTCACAGATTGTCTGTATGTTTGTGCTAAATTGCTGTTGATCAAACGCACATATAACACACCCATAATTACACTCCTGTATTCTATTTATGTATTCCACTTCACTCCTGAAAAATACTTTATTGTCCTAAATTGCACATTTTTAACTTCTAATTTAGTTTAGTTTATAGTTTATTTGTTTTTAGTTTATATTGATAGTTTTTAGTTTATATTTATAGCTTTTTATAAATGTATATTGTATATTCCTTTTTTGTACTCTGTAAAATCTGGAGCTGTGCTGTTTCATCTCACTGTAAATGTGTTTATATAGCTGAGATGACAAAGTTTACTTTGACTTGGAAAAACAGTAAAACCTCTCTATGCAAAAAAAACATAAAATATGTTCTACCTTCAGAACCTTCACAAACGCACTCACCCTCCTCGACAGGAATGGCCTGGCCTGGCTGAGATCCCAACATTCAATGGATCAGTCTAGTGCTGCTCCTAAAGCGTGGAATTAGCACTCCAGACATGGTGAAAGAAATGGAACAGTAGGACCCATGCTTGAGTCTGATAGAGATACAAGTCTTTCGGGTTGGAAACAGTAAGCAATGTCAGCCTTTTCCATGGCTTACTATCGACAGAATGGGAGAAAGAAAGAGAGAAAGAACAAGGGAAATATTTTGTTCCCCTTCCGCTGCTCTCCTCTCACTCAGCACCTGTCTGGCCTTTCATGGTTGTGGGTTTGGAAATGAATGCCTTCTTCTCAAGCCACATCTATGTGTTGTGCAGTGTAGTGTGTATCTTTTCACCAACTGCCAAAGTGTGTGAGTGTGTGTGGTGTGTGTGTTTGTGTGTGTGTGTGTGTGTGTGTGTGTGATACATCAGTTCATATAAACAGTGTATAGTAGCTCTCCTCTAAGGAAAACGTATCTAAATGCAAATTGTCAGGGACTCAAACACACTCACCATGGGCAAACATATAACGCCACTCGGCTGGAGGTTAAAGACCTGCTACACACACACACACACCACGCACACACACACACACACACACACACACGCATACACACACACACGAGTATACACACTCCACCAGCTGCTCTTCTTTCTTTCAGTATTTTTCTCTATTTCCATTGCTTTAGAAATCTAATGTGCTGTGTTCTGATATGGAGTGACCCACACATTTTCCAGCCTGCATAATTGTTTCTGCAGTAGTTTCTCCAAAGTGATCATTTGCATTTATCTTTGAAGACTTTTGCTAGGGGGTGTGCCAGAATATTTCTTTGCACAAGGGGCTGAAACATTTAAAAAGCGTGCTATGCCTATGATTGTGATTTTCAATGCCACCATAAGGAGGGTACAAATGAGAAGAGATGGTCAGTCAGAATTTTCAAAACAATTTTTGTTACTTTCCCTGCCCCCCTGTCAATTGGTTGAAAAAAATCTCCTCTCTGTACAGCCAAGATGACAGACTTTGCTATAATAACTATGATTTTTCGAGGAAAGCAGTTTTCCTCATGGTAATGAAAATAAAGCATTGATCTTCAGCTGCTTTTCCATGCTCCAGAGTTCTGACAGTTTGATGGTTTGTCTACCACCCCTACACACACACACACACACACACACACACACTAAGGGTACAGATATCCAAACACATATATCCGAACAACATGGCTGATGAAAAAACCTAGGATTCATTGTAAATTGGATATTTACCTATATACTACTTATAAACATCTACTGCAGTTAATCCAGGCGCAATCATGCCAAGGATCTAGTAGAACAGAGGTCATTTACATATATCAGTCTTAAAGGTGCAGTATACAAACACAGTCCGATTTCATTCTAAGGTATAAAGAGAGGCTGCGAACTGGTCTTGTGAATGTGATTTACTGTTTGTGTCAATTACTTTTTGGTAAACCACATAAATCTCATTCTTGGAAGTCAGAAGAAAAATACAATAAAATACAACAAATAATGTAGGTTATGGGACTATTAAAATAAGTTTAACTCCTATAACCAGCAACAAAGTGCAGCAGTGAAAGGGTTTTTTTAAAAATTAAAAAATGAAGTATGAGTAATTACGTAATGTATTATGTAAATACATTTGTAATTATGTAAGGCTTTTGCATGTTGTCATTCCGAATGTATGAGCTTCGGAGACTGAGACCCTACAGTCAAATATAAATTGTTCTATAAATGTATTTGAGTGTGTGTGTGTGTGTGTGTGTGTGTGTGTGTGTGTGTGTGTGTGTGTGCATTAAGAATGACGTTATTCACAGTTTCTGTAAATAGCCGACGGGGTCAGCAGGTCAGAGGGGTGGAGATGTTTGTGTGTGTGTTCAAGGTTCGGGGGTTGCTCTGGAGATGATTGACAGGGTCAGGGGTATGATGGGAACTTTGTGTGTCATCTCACATCCCATAATTATCACACCACCTGCACCTCTCGCTTGCTCTCTCTCTCTTTTTCTCTCTGTCTCTTTCTGTCTCTCTGTCTCTTTCTCTCCCCCTCCCACTTTTTCTGTTTTCTTTTTCTTACTCTTTATTTTCTTTTATTCTTTTTCTTTTATTGCCTTTCTCTCTCTTTTTCCAACAGTTGCACTCCATTCTTTCTCTCTCTTTTTACCTGTTCTCCCCGCCTCCATGTTCTTACTTTCATTCTCTCTCTCTCTCTTTATATTTTTATATATTTCTCTCTTCTCCCTCTCTCTCTTTCTCCCTCTCTCTCTCTCTCTCTCTCCCTCTCTCTC
>JBBIGA010113248.1:0-10557 GCA_037576975.1 Alestes dentex | reverse complement strand
ACACTTCTGCTAATGCAATGATTTTGTGTTTGTATTTTTTCCACACCAAGCCACGCCCCTCCATAAGCCCCTCCCCCCATAACCAAGCCCCGCCCCCCAAAATCTCACTCTAGGCTGAACTCAAAAGTTGGCAGCCCTGCAGAAACAGTGAATGGAACGCTGTTTTCTAACGTGTGAAAACTATAGTTTCTGTTTATGTAAGCTCATAAAATATAGGATCGCGTACCACACCCACCCCGGGACCGCGTAGGGCCCCCAGGCTCGGCTCAAAATGCCCGGGGCGATTTTTTGTCCCAGTCCAGCCCTGGTGCTTTTCAACAGTAAAGAGGAGCGGGTGTGTTTAAATATCTGAGTGACTCCACAATAATATTTTCTGTTTTTACCAGTCTTAAATGAGCAGAATATTTCTGGTTACAGAATTTCTTGCTAAGATCAGTGCCTGGTTATGGGAGTTACTGGGTTGGCCCGACTGATGCTGTGAAGGAGGGAGACTGGCGCTGGTTAGATGGAACACGATTCCGTAAGACGGTGTAGGTTAATTTCAGACTGTAAAACACATCTGATCTTTGCTTTCTGTGCGGAAAATTAGCCTGATAACTGGAAAGGGGTCTGTGGGCAAACTAATTGAGTAAGAACAAATTACAGATATGAGTGATGTAGAGGGACATAACAGTGATGTGGAGTCACATGTTGTGTCCATTAGCTCAAAATTTGAAATTTTGTGTCTACTACTTGGCTACAGTCCCGTGATGTGTATTTTGTACAGTTACTTGGATCTTCAGCATATCGCTCTTGAAAATAAATCTCTGAAATCACGTGAACTTATCAATCTTTAAATAAATAAATAATGTCGCCAAGGTACGTTTAATTCATCAATAAATAGTGCAGCCACTGTTAAACATTGATGCATTACCAAATATGTGTAATTGTTCATGTAGATTTTCTGTAACTGTTTTGTGGATTTTACTATAAGTAAATATGTGATAATTAGTTGCTTCCACTTAGACACTAGAGGGAGCTCTTGAGAAAGGTTTGAAGTAAAGTGGCCCCTTACAGTGACACTTGAACACACCACAGCCAAGCACACAGTGAGAACAGTGTGAAATTCTCTCTCTGCATTTAACCCATTCACCAAGCAGTGGGCAGCCACCAGTGCTAAAGAGTACATCAGTGGTGCCACCAGCAGTCCTGGGATTCGAACCCACAACCTGTTGATCACTGAGGCAACTCCCTAAACACTAGGCCACCAGCTGCCCTGTGTAAATGTGTAAATGGAAAATTGTATTTGTATTTGAAATATGTGGATAGGTTTGTTGTTTATACATATACAATAACACTGTCAATAAGGTAGGCCCGGGTTAGTGTGTGTGTGTGTGTATTTCTTTTTTTTTTTGGGGGGGGGGGGTGTCACGTCCTCACTTTCAATTTCTGAAACATCAGTTCAGTGATAAACAGTATGAAGCAGCACTGGTGTCTCTAGTGGTATGTCCCCTGCCCACTTAGATTCTGGTAACAGCCTCATGCTTTTAGTTATTTTGAGGTTTGTTACAGATATAAACATAAAAGTTATACAGTGTAGCGCACAAAAATATCTCAGTGTCACCTCTGTAAATATGTTCCTTATTTACAAGGAGATTTTAATCTTAAATTCTGACTGGACAAAGTGCAAAATTGCAATGCAAACACTATGGGAACCCATAACACTGATTCCAAATGCCTAGATTTATTTGTCACTTGTAAGTTCATGATGTCTGTTTAAGTCAGTAGTCCCCAACATGTTTAGCAGGGTCAGTATCATGGAAGATAATTTTACCACAGACCTGGACGGCGCATAACAAAACACAATAAAGTGAATAATATATAATCTGATTGTTACATATATAATGTGAATTCAGTTAAATGGAAAAGAAGATGCAGATTTTTTACTTTTTTTCAATGAATGTGTTTTAAAGAAGCAATGTAAATAAAATAAAAACAACATGAAGCAAAATAGCACCATGTACTGTCACTTTTTGTTCTTACTGTTCTGGGCTGAACAGAATCTGATACGGAATTGAGGATTTAATACTCACTCCTGTAAAAAGACCTGTTCCCTCCCATAGAAGTCACATTTGAACCCCTAAATCCCCCAGTCAGGAATTTCCAACACCAGTAAACAGCTGTACAAAAACAATTTACAAACACAAAATACATGTTGTTGCTGAATTTGTTGGGCCTAGAATTGTTGTTGATTTGGAGTGTCACAGCAGGGCTAAAATAACTGAAATGTAAGACGTGAAAGCACAGAAATGAATGGATCTCCTCACTCTTTCTTCTGTTCTCGAAGAATGAACAAGCTTTCTGTTTAATTCTTTGGCATGTGAACCCGTTTATTAATAAACTGAGGTAGAGCAACATCTAAGTATATTAAAAGAAAGAAAAAAGTAAAAAGATGAAAAAGATGCACTGGAAGAAAAACAACTCTCTTTAAAAAAAATCATAGTATTTATGATAAATGTTGATGTGGTGCAATTCACTGAACTGTACAAACGTGTATATACACCACATGCACACACACACACTTTTAGTTGTGTATGTGTCTGCACATGTGTGTGCAGGTCAATAATGAATTAAACAGAATGTAACACTGTATTTTATATATATCATCTTATACATCTTTTTCTATTATAAATCTGTCATTGTTCTAAAAAGAGCAGACTTTCCTGGAGTGAAGTAAAAAAAAAAACAACATATAATTTACAAACAGATAAATAACAAATAACAGATTGATTTTTTTTATATCTGCCCTAGTTTCCAGTAAACTGTAAGTTGATCTTGTTCAGATTGCCCCCCAGTTTCAGCGTTCACTGCTACAGTTCTTTCCTCAGGAGGGTGCTGTTGTGTTTCCTTTGGTATTTGTACACTGGCACTTTGGGGGGCCAACACCTAAAACAGGAAGAGTAATTGAATATTCTGTAGGCAACACACCTGATAACTGTGTTTCAGAAAAAAGGACAGGAACTCTGCATTATGCACCACTTAAAATATGTCCTTGTACTTTTCAAAGGAAATAAAAACATATAAAATGCAAGCGATCTAAATGTACAAAGATCTGGAGTCCCTTCCTAACCTTTATAGTGCATACAAATGTTAACAAGCTGTTGAAGAAAGGCTATGTAACTGGAATCAGCATTAATACAGAAGACCCTCACTGCCTCTTTCTGCCTTCTTCCCTCAGACTTGTATCTAGTCTACCTGTTTTTGTTGTTGTTGTTGTTGTTGTTGTTTGGGTTTTTTGGGGTTTTTTTTTGGAAGGCTGGAAGGCTGTTTAGCACTTATTTGCTTTTTCAGGTTTCAGTGGGTTCTGCTCATGTTTTTGAAGCCCAGGAACATGACTGTCACCCTAAAGTTGGCCTATTTATCTTCCTGTTTGTCCCATAAAACATGTTGTGTAGAAATGAAGGTCTGTGGAGGGATGTTGCAGATGTGTGCAGAAAGACCTCTCCAAATATGAAAGTATGTTGTGTTTGCGCTGAGTGGATACATTTATATTGGTATTTGATATTATGTACTAGTCCTCTGCAGGACAGCATCAAAAAAGTTCTTCTTTATATTCTCCTGATCTGGTTTCCTCATTTGCAAGACAGCATGAGCGATGACAGGAAGAAGAACAACAACAACAAAAATAATGAGAAGAAGACGGCAAAGAAGCAGACAGAGAAGGAGGAAGAGAAGAAGAAAACGAAGAAGAAGACAAATGCATCGTTTTGTCTAACGTACACATTTTGAAGGAACATCATAGACTGTTGAAGGCGAAGTGTTGGCAGCGCTGTTCTCTGGTGGCGACTGTGGTTTGCACACTGCACTGTAGATGGTGGTGATGTCTCTTTCCTGGGTGTCATCATTCTGATTATAAAGATATTATTATCATATTAGATAAAAGGTGAAAGAAAACAGTAGCAAACACAGGCAACACAGGTGGAGTCTGAAGCCATTAAATTTTCCGAGATAAAACCTGTGTCAGTTCTTAATAAGTATCTTATTTTGACTTATTTTCACTACATGCACTTTTAAGCAATGAGAGAAATCACAATGCAATTCAGTGTCAAGCTTTTCTGTTGTTTGCAGAATAACATATCCCTTCACATGCTAATTAAATCCTTTACCTTTGGTTTCAGGTGTTTAATTTGTTAACTGTTGTCATAAATGTCTGAATATGTCAGTCATTATGACATTGTCGTTTTAAGCCATATATATATATGTGTGTGTGTGTGTGTGTGTGTGTGTGTGTGTGTGTGTGAAAACCTAATTGGACCAAATCTCTGCTCTCAAGCTTCCTGCAAGCAGTGTTAGATTGTGTTTAGTTTTTGAACCCAAGTGTGATGTCCGTGTTTCTACTTGCCTAAACAAAGTGGTAAATGTACCTAAGGACAATTCAAATGAAATGAATAGTGCACACATAACTAGCATAATCTGGCATGTTCTCATAAGGTTTTTGTTTCAAATGACCAGCTAGTGCTAGACTGAATAGAGGCTGAGACTGAATCATGATGTAATAGCTTTCTGGATTGTCTCAGTTGTTTTCCCCATTTCTGATCAAATGTTATCCACAATACTAGCAGGAAGTGAAGCAACTACTTAGCTGCTGAGATACCTAAAGATGTGCGCCAGCTTACATGTGTTCTACAGCTCAGACAGAATGAAAGAAAACCATGTATTTACCTGTATTTCTTTTCTGGAACAGTAATATCTTGTTATATAAAGGCCAAGCACCAGTGTGCACAGTCCCAGTCCGCAACCTATCGCAATTGCCGCAGCCAAAGATAACCTAGTTTCTTCTACCACAGATATGTTTTTTTCTGAACCTATAAAAAAAAAAATCTGGTAAACAGGCTTAGATAAGATAAAATGAGCTTACAGTCACTGTGTAACATTTAGTGAAGTGAAGAGTAATTGATATTTCTACTTGTAATAATCAAGGGAAATGTTTATCACTTAGCGTTCACTCACATGCATTCTCCAGATGTTTCAAGCTTGTTTCTGTGCTCACATGGTTGCTGGTTATACATTTCACCTGTCCATTGCCAGTTACATCAGCAGTGAAGTTGACTTTGGTCATTGAGATGTTGATATGTTGAAATGTCTGAGCGCATTTCTGGCGATCACAATCAAAGGTCATTGATTCCCCATTGGCAGAACATTTTACTGTCATGTGACAATGGCCAGTGGAATTTGACGGAAATATTTCTACATCAATGATTGCCTTTGGGACAGCCTCTGGAAGAGAGCACAGTCATATACAGCAGAGATCTTTGTATCTCACACAATTTTAGCATCATGCATACGCTGTACGGGCAAAAGTATTGGGACATGCCTCTTAATTATTGAATTCAGGCGGCCCCTTACTTCCAGCTTCAGCAGACCAAGACATTTTGGACAACGCCATGCTTCAAACTTTGTGGACACAGTTTGGAGAAGAACATTTTCTATTCCAGCATGACTGTGTCCCAGTGCACAAAGCAAGCTCCATAAAGACATGGCTGGAGGAGTTCAGTGTGGAAGAACTTGGCTGCTCCACACAGAGCCCTGACCTCAACCCCATCCAACACCTTCAGAATGATCTGGAACGGAGATTGTGATCCCGACCTTATAAATGCTCTATGGAATAAATGGGCACAAATTCCTACAGAAACTCCAAAATCTTGTTGAAAGCCTTCCAAGAATAGTGGAAACTATTATAGCTGCAAAAGGGGACCAACTCCATTCAAGTGCCAGCTGGTGTAATGGTCAGGCGTCCCAACACTTTTGTCCATATAGTGTATGTTCAACCTGTACATTTGTTCAGAGCAGAATTTGGCTTACCCTCTACTTCTAGATGATATTCTATGATCTCATCTTCCCATTTCCCTGATATGGCTTGATAATGACCAGCATCCTTCTCAGTCACGTTTAGGATAATTAAGGAGCAATCAGTGGCATTTAGAGCAAACGTGTGATTCACTTCTGGCTTGAGCTCTTGTTTAGTTGCAATTAACTGATCATCCTTTTTCCACTTAATTTCGGAGGGATCTTGTTGCCATTTGGCCACTGAGAGATGGACTGGTCCTCCCTTTTGCTCATACCGATGATAGGTCTCATGTCGCCGTGTTGCTTTGGCTAAGAATGGGAAAGAAGTTTTAGCACACAGTCACAGCTTTCGCCTCTACATGAAATCACATAAACAAAAAGTGAAGTGATAATAATGAATAGTAAACTTAAGCACATTTCATAAATAAGACTGTATAAATTAAAAGTGCTTTAAACCAAAATAAATAAAAAAAATTAAATCACTGAACAAGTAATGAAAATTAACAATGTTATTTTTACATGTAAAAGCTGGCCATTTGTTTATTTCTTGCATCTGAGCCTGCGGACTGGCCTTAGTCTCTTTGTGTTAAACAACAGAGCACTTCTGTAAGTCCATGTGGATAAAAGCTTCGTGCTAAACATTGCGTGCGTTAAATGCCTGTTAAATATCAAAACTCTTATGTATAATTCGATTCAAGAGGTTAACAAAGTCATTGTCTTGGGAAACCTTTGACTTTTGACTGATTGCCATATACTCAACAGGTGCACTGATTAGACTCCTAACACCTTGTCTTGAGATTTTCAAGAAGAACCTTTCACGATCTTCAAATGCAGGCTCTGTGATTTTAACATTTTAACATGAATCCCAAACAACTTATCCCAGACATTCATGATGTTGTGGACATTTAAGCCTCTATTAATAAAGACCAGAACTAGCTGACAGTTTAGAGACTATCTGATAGTTTAGTGGCGGCAGTACATAATTTAGTGCTACAGACCTGCAATGAAGTTCACGACGACAAAGGTGAGGATGAAGATGTGTAGACTGCTGCACATTGTTACAGGAAGGCTGTCAGGTTGAAAGACAAACATTTAAACCACATGACCATATCCTCATGTCAAGCAGCTGCAGTGCTACTGAGAGTTTGAAAAAAAATGAGAAAAAATATGTGAGCGATGGAGAGAGAGAGAGAGTGTGTGTGTGTGAGAGAGAGAGACAGAGTGTGAGAGTGACAGAGAGAATCCCCTTCAGGGGCTTTTTTAGGCTTTCCATTCCACCTTTACACACACAGGCACACACACACACACACACAGGTTTCAGTAAAGCGATGAATATGAAAGCTACAGCCCTGGTACAGTTTCTGTTAATGAGAGCTTGGACAAAAACCTCTGGGGCAAAAGTACCACGTTTGCTGACCAAGAAAACAAAACCATGAACTAAACATGAACTAAACATGGATTTGTGCTGTTAAGTAGTACATTTGTCAAATATGGTGCACAATTTGAATATGAAGCAACACATTTCCTGATGTCACTCTGGGGAAGCATTGAAAAAAAAAAAACAGTAAGAATGAAAAATTACTGCAAAGGAGCTCTAAAAGGTTGAAGAATAGTTACAGGAAGGATGTCAGTTTGAAAGACAAACATTTAAACCACATGACCATATCCTCATGTTAAGCAGCTGCAGTGCTACTGAAGGTTGTGGGTTTGAAAAAAATGTGAGAAATAATATGTGAGCAAGAGAAATAGAGAGAGAGAGAGAGAGAGAGAGAGAGAGAGTCCCCCTCAAGGGGCATACACACACACACACACACAAGGTTACTCTTTCAGTTATAGAATGTATGAAGTGATAAGGGATTTTAGTTGTCTCACAAACATGCCATGTGAAGTATTTAGGTCATATAAAGTATGTCTGTTGTTCAAAATTTGTACCTACTTTACTGCACCCTCATTAAGTTTTAGTCCGAATTACACTACTCAGATGAGCTCCCTGTTTGTCATAATGATACTCATTATTAGGCCAGAGTTGTCATAGGACAAAGTGTCATGACACAAAGGTAAACTCCTCATGACAGATTACATGAACTGCCTTAAACTTTCTAAAAGCTGTTTCCAACAAGTGTCAGTTATCTTAGAGGTACCACGTCTGCCATACTTCCTAAACAAAATGTTGACCAAGAGAGCCAACCATGAAAAACTAAACATGAACTGAACGGGCATTTGTGTTGTTAACCAGTACATTTAACAAATACTGTACACAATTTGAATAAGAAGCAACCCATTTCCTGATCTTTGTATCTACAATCACAGATCAATGGTACTATTAAAAGCATTCCATGTAATACCATGGGGAAATAGTGGAAAAAAAACAGTAAAGATGAAAAATTACCGTAAAGGTTGAAGAAATGTCAGTGTTCCTGTTTACTCTTGGCTGTCTTCTCTGAATGTGTCATCTGAAGGGAAAAACTTTGCAAGATTTCCTGTCATATGCAAAACTGTTTGATGTGCATGGTTTCCACTTGTTACAGCTATTTTATCATGATCTGTAGAATCAAACAGTGATGGTGTAAAGTTAAAAGAGTTATTGTTTTCCTTAGCAACAATACACCTGAACCAGTCATTAGTCCTCCATAAGATTAAATGGATGTATAAGGGCTGGCAAAACACCAATATTTGCAATGTAGGGAAAGGTCTGAGGTCAAGGAAAAACAAAAATGGCCAAAAACTCATTATAGTTATACTACAATTACAGAAACACACTTTAGCTCTGTTACTTAGCCCAAAGGACCACTGCTGTTATTAATCTTTCTTCGATTATTTAATTTGAACATTTAAATATGACTGGAACTCCATCCATAGTACATACTGTAGTCCATGGCACCGTTATAACCCAGCCTGCAGGAGACTTGTGGAGAATGTTTTAAGATACTGTATATCCAATTGGTCTGGTACTGGGGCTAAGGATAAGGTAAAAGTAATTGGAATTGTGAGTATGGCTGGGAAAGCTAGCAGTGATGTATTATTTTTCAGTGAGAAGAAAAACCAGTAAATAATGAAGGATCCTACTCAGTAATGGACCCTAGACAATACAAGCACATGCCTAAAGCAGCAAATTGCCAGGGGCGACACCAGCACTTCTGAAATCATATGATGTGTGTCTGCGCCATGGTGGCTAACTGATCACCAACACTCGCTTCTCAACAGTGCTTTCATACACAGACAAGGATGGCAATTATTTTAGGGCTGCCACTGATCTTACTCATGTGTTGGTTGAATTTGACCTGTTCCCTTCGGATAACCAAGGTAAGATTGAACCACAAAAAATATTTTTAAGACCCTTGTATTCATTGTAAGTGATGGTTATTTCTGAATCTGAAAAAAAACAGCTGTTTTTGTCTTTTAATTTCATTTTCTCTGCTATCTAGAGCATCTGAAGCTTGTATATGGTCCTGTATGGTGTTTTTACATTTCAAATGTTTGTTTTTGTTTTTTGGTGACACCAAACTCAAATGTGCAGAAATGGATGCACTCTGTGGCTCTATTTCAACAAACGCATTTGATTGAATTTCTTTTTAATGATATCTTTGTACAACTACTTGCAAATGTATTGTTTTCAACTCAGCTCACTTGTAGACAACAAAAGAGCCCTGAACTGTTTCAGAACTGATCATTTATTAAAAGCAGTCATTTGAAGTCATTAGCAGTTAAAGTGGTGACGCTCCAGATTTTAAAACCGAGGCCTACCGATCATATTAGAATGAAAACACAAGCGTTTCTCCCACAACTAGGACTGGCAAGCCTACAAACCACTTTCATTTTTTTAAGGCATTAAAAAGATACACAGCAGTATTTTGCACAATAATAATAATAATAATAATAATAATAATAATAATAACTTGATTCCCTCCTATATGTCAATTATCTATAGAATATAAATTTACTTTGTAAACTTATGAAATATTATGATTCAAAATGCACCTTTTTTCAAACAGTACATTTCCCAAAGACTCAGACATGCTACAGAGCTGCATATACACTCTCACACACTCCACATGTGCAAAATGAGGATGGTTATTCCCCCAGCACACACAGTTAATCTCCTTTCAAACAAAGTACAGAAAGAGTCTCCACGCTGAGTTAAAGTGCTTTTAGTATTGTTAACATACTTCATCAATGTGTTCATTCCAGTGACTAGAAAAAAATAATAAAACTAGACATAAAAAACTAGGTCTATACTCAAAGGAGTACTCAACTGGCACTGTTAGGTACAAATATATATATGTACATGTCACATAATATTCATTCCAGTTCGGTCCATCAATATGGATGAGAAGAAAGTCTCAGAAGACCTCTGATCTCTTTGACCTACACTTTTGACTGACTTTAGTACAGTGGTTTTTATTCATTATTAAGTGATCTGTGCCATATTTTGGCCCCTTGGTCTTTCAGAATCCTTTCATAGTCCATGCCATGAACAATAAAAAAACAGAAAATCAGAAGTTCATCAGAAATCTGTTGGTCCATGAAACTAAGACAGGTGTTCATCCCTTTGAGTAATTTCCCTCAATAAGCAGCACTATATCTTTCATTCACTAGGTGGAGATACAGTCTTCTGCTCTAAGCAGTCCCTGTGTGCGTGTGTGTGTGTGTGTGTGCGTGTGCGTGTGTGTGTGTGTGTGTGTGTGTGTGTGTGTGTGTTGTGCGTGTTTCTCTCCCCTCTCCCCAGAAACA
>JBBIGA010113207.1:0-10559 GCA_037576975.1 Alestes dentex | reverse complement strand
TTAACTGGCGCTCGTGCTCAGCCTCATTGCTGTGTCTTTGTTGTCACAAGCATAAGACTTGAGTCGGTAATCTTGGTATTGAGTTATAGAGTTCCCAAGTTCTCAAGCATTTCTCTTGGTGCTCATCTAGAGCTTTTCCCATAGGCACATTTTCACTCGCACCACACTCCTGTCCCTTTCCCCTCTCTTCCTGAACCTAACCTGGCATTTTGCTAGGCTAAGCGCTGTTTTGATTGAGGCTGTTTTTACTTTCTCCTATGAGTGGAGTGGCCAATTTTCCTCCTGGCAGTTTCAGTTTCTTAAGCCATTTCTTAATTTCTGATTACTACACCATCTGAGGCATTCTGAAGCACCTACTTTCATTTCTGCCTCAGTGTCGCAGCGAGTAAGCACAGCAGTTTAACGCTCTGGCTGCTGCACGCTCTAGCCCCACTCACCATGGTACTGAGTCCCATCCGTGGTGAATTAAAGTTGAATGAAATTTGGTCTTTGTTCACTATAGGGATGAATCAGTGATTAAATTCTCTGCTCTGCAGTTGGGTCCATTATTTCAGTTGGCACTCAGATTTAAAGCGCCTCCTCATTACACTTTCGAAACACTTCATGATAATGAGTGTGAGTGCAACAGGATGGTAGTCATCTGATGCAGGACACGAGTGACCTCTTTGGCACAGGATGATAGTGGTCGCTTTGTAGCAAGTTGGAACAATGATGATTCTCAGAGAATCCCGAATCTGGTGCAGCAGTCTTCTGTGGGTTGACTCTAAGCAGAGTCCTCACATCAGTCATAGTCAGGCAGAGAACCTAGTTGGTGGGGGTTAATATGGTCTTCCTCAATTTTAAGCAATTTTGTGCCTCAAACCATGCCTAGAAGTGGTTCCGTGCATCTTGAAATGAGGCCTCACCATCACAGGTAGGCGGAAATGTCCTGCAATTGATGTTGTGCCAAATGTGAAATATGCCTGGAACTGGTCATGGATTTTCTGAGCATCCTCTGATGGCCTGGAACAGGCTTTGTTTTGCTATTCTCAGGACGACCTTAGAATGTGACATTTTGGCGTCTCAACAGTATGTGAACCTCTGCAGTCTTGAATCTTGAAATTCAGAATCTACAGTATGTCATAATGCTGTATTAACTCACGCTAGTGCTGTTACTGCTCCTGTCAACTGACCTGTATGTTGTATTGTCCCGTAAATTGCTGTACTGTTGCTTGTGTGTTTTTTAGTGTTTCACTTCGCAGTGCACTGGGTATATGGTTGACAATATAAACCTACTTGACTAGAAATGGTTATGCAAATAACTATAACATATGTACATGTAGTGCCAAAATGTACACATTCTGTTGCTTGATTGATCAATTCATTTTATGTGACCGGTTAATCCTCACTAGGGTCGCGGGTACACAGACCCTATCCCTACAGGAGCGAGGCAGGAACCCACCCTGGGTGGGGCGCCAGCCCACTACAGGACACACACTCACCATTCGCTCACACACTCTCACCTACTGTTAATTTAGAATACCCAGCTCACCTGACGCGCATGTCTTTGGACTGTGGGAGAAACCCAGAGACCCGGATTCAAACCCCCAACCTTGGAGGTGTGAGTCAACCGTGCTACCCACTGCACTACCATAGAGCTACTTAATGAATTAAGAATGCAAATGGTTCATTTTTCTTGTTTTTGTTTTGGTTCTGCAAATTTGTGTACTTAGCATGCTTTGGTCAAGAAGATTTTTTTATTGCTGGATTCTAGGGTGGTACACTGCCTGGCCCACAAAGGTACATTTTTCCTTTCCATCTGTTTCATCATTTCAATAGTGCACTGGGTTTCAGACGAGCAAATAATGTATGTAGCAACAGGTAGAACTGTTAAAACACTCCCCAAATGAAGATTTTAACTGTTTTTATCAAAATCAGAATGAATATGATGATGATGATGATAATGATGAAGATACAGGAGCCCGGTCTCGTGAGTTTTAATCAAATACAATTTAATCAAAATACGTGCTCCGTAGCTCAGTAGGTGAAAAATAATAAGTTGATTCCTAACCTTAACCTTAACCTTAACCTTACCCTAACCATAACCTTAACCTTAACCTTAACCTAACCGTAAGAGTCACCAGTGGTGACACTGGTGATTTAACGCAGTGCGCATGAAAATACTTAGGGTAGTGTAGCGTTGTCCCAGCACAAAAAAGTGAAGCGTTGTCCTAGCACGAAAAAAAGCCCTTCATTGTGATCAGAGAACGTATTTTGATTAAATTGTATTTTGTAATGGCTGCACGAAAACTCGTGAGATCGGATTGGATACAGACAAGTGTTTACAGCTGGTCAAAACATTTTTATCACACACACGTGCTCACACACACACACACACACACACACACATATTGGATTGATACAAATGATGCACATTAAACAAGTGAGTACTTACACTGTTAAGCAATGCAGACTTTTACTACTTTTTAAATGGCTCTTACACGTGTAACCACTGAAACATGCAGACATGTTCACACATTCCTGACTGTTATGAAAAACAATCATGCCAATTACACAAATATTTAGAAATAATTAGTAAGCATTTGAGTAAAATTTAAGACCAACACGGTGCATTACTGGAAACATTCGAATGGTACCAGAAATTCTCAAAACATTCTAATTTTATTGATTCAGTATTAAAACAGATAATCAAAATACTTAAAATGACAGAACTTGACATACATATTCCCAACACAACACTTTCAGTTCGGCAAGTTTTCCTTTATACGCCCTTCTCAGGGCACTGGACTTGGAGAAAAGTTGAGCCATCTTGGAACCAGCCAACACTTCTTGGGAATGAACGGAGGTAAGAATTTTAAGACTTGGGTAAATTAAATTTAAGACCTAGGATGAAAATCTGGGCGTTTTTAAGACATTTTAAGGCCTTAAATTTAACTTTCTGAATTTTACACTTTTTAAGACCCTGCAAGAACCCTGCATAGTCTTAAGAGCAGCTATTAGTGAAGGAAAATCCTCCTCTTTCAGAATAAAAGATACACCAGGATCATATTCTGCCCTCTAGTGGACAAACTCAAGTGATCTCAGATTCAGATTATCTCTCATCACACTGAAAACCAAGACTACTCAATTCTTGTTGTAAAGATCTACTCCTGAGGAGTTCAGCTCCAACACACCAACATACATGGTTCTGATTCCGAGATTTGCCTAAAAGTCTTACTTGGAGCTGAACTCCTCAGGAGTAGATCTTCAGAACAAGGAGTGAGCAGTCTTGGTCTTCAGCCTGATGAGAAATTATCTGAATTTGAGGTCACTTGCTGAGTTTGGCCACTGACTATACAGAAGATGATATTGAAAAACATGACTGATGAAATGTATTTCATTTTGTATAAGATGATACCTTTAGTAAGTTCTCAAAATCTGCTCAATCAGGCTTAAACAGTATAACAGCCAGACACTAGCCTCCTCTTCAATTTATTTCTTTTTAATGGCTATAATAAACCCAGTGTTTACTT
This sequence comes from Alestes dentex, assembly GCA_037576975.1. NCBI lineage: Eukaryota > Metazoa > Chordata > Actinopteri > Characiformes > Alestidae > Alestes > Alestes dentex. The sequence continues at coordinate 7,047 of JBBIGA010113207.1, read as the reverse complement.
TTCACAGATGTATTTTTTAAGTTTACGGCAAGAATCATCAAACCATACATGTGTATTTCCGACGGCATCCCCCAGAGCAGCACAGTCCTCTCCTGTAGGGTCCTGAGTTGTCCAGTTATCGGGCTCATCTCGTCCAGTCTCCCGTTCATACCAGAATCTGGATGAGAAAACAAAACTGTAAAACTGTGTTTATTTGTTCTGCAGTTGAACTGACTTGTCACTTCCTCCCTTGGCATTAACTCTGAAATAGCTTTGGATGCTTTTTTAATATTTCCTCAGTTTGTGTTTTGTGAAACTCTCCTTATCCATCACCACTATTTCAGTTCAAAAGACTTAAAAGTCAGAATCAGAATCAGAAAACGTTATTGATCCTGGAGAAAACCAAGAGTTCTGTAGGAACTGTGCAAGAAAACATGGCTCTTACTCTACACCTGTCTCAGTCAGGGCCTGGTTGTTCACCCACATCCACTTTCCCTCCGTCACCAAGTCGTTCAACCCGATCCAGTGAGTTTCTCCAATAATGAAATATAAAAATTTCTGATGGATAAAGTAACAGTGGGGTTATTTGAATACAGCAACATGTAAATTAAAGCTGCAGAGCCAGGTCTGGAGACCTGGGTTCCTAGTCTGGGTTCCCCCCCTGGGACAAGCCCTGCCCCCACTGAGGCTGGGGCGTGACCAGGGGGGGGCTGGGGTGGGCACTGCCCGCCCGGTAACAAGCCGTGCCCACCCTGCGAAATGGTCTGTCTGTCCAGTGAAAACTCTGGAGGAAAAAAATTGCATAAGTGGCTTATTAAAAAGCAGACATCTTCAATCTCTGTCGCTAGCAGCCTAGCACCGCTGCTACCAACAGATCAGTAGAAACATTTCAGCTGGACTTCCTGAAAACAAACTGAAAATGAACGCAGGTCATCTAGACTCACCTGCTCAGCTTCGCTGGTGATTATAACCAGACGACCTCCTTTCTGAGAACAGTGGTCTCGACTCTCCATCCAGTTCAGTTTATCAGTGGAGAAGTAATAACACTTTCCACCAAAGGACCTCCACTCTTCTCCACACAGTGCAGGTTTCTGACACACTCCTGTTGAAGAGACAAACAGAATATCTGTTAAGGAATGAGGGTTTAAATTTTTATTCTGGTCACTTTGAGTTTTTGAATAATTACTAAACTGAATTATAGACAACTTTCAGTTCAGTACAGAGTCATTTTACAGAACTACTAAAGATAGATGCTGTTGATTAGAACTGAGCCTAGAAGCAGATGCTGCAGTTTGAAGTGTGAGATGTTCTTTGCAGAAGATCTTTTTAATGTTTTTCATTCTCAGACATCCTGTCTACAAAAGTATACAGACTATCTGATGCTGACTTTGCTCACTGTTTAATTTTTTTTATATATACATAATAAATATTATGTTCATATATAATCAACTAATATAATATTATTTAATCTTATTACATTACTGAGACCTCAACTAATGTGATGGAACAGGTGTGTTATTTGGGTCAGTTTGTTTATTTTATTTTCTGCATCATGGCTCCAATATGCGGACTTGAGAAAGTCAATCCCATAAACAGCCACTGATGCGCATAAAAAAACAAGGACTTGGGGCTGAGTCTGGAATGTACTGCCCTGTTTCATTTTTGCTCAGAATCAAGATTTTTGTGAGTACTGAAGATTTATTTAGTGAATGGTGGGCTCATGGCCACTACACTCTCTGGGGTGGTGCATTCAACCTGCCAAAAAAATTAAAATACAGAAACCTTTATCTGTGGGGCTTTCATTATAGTTTCTAAAGCATAAAGAGTTTATAGAAAAATAAGTCAACTCACCTTTGAATGATTCAAGACATTTCACTGCATTCCCATAGTGCATTTGAACCTGATCCAAATGTGATTTCAGCTCTTCAGTCACAGGCATGGGGAAGGTAAGGATATAATTCGTAAAAAACATTAAAATACTAACTTTGAACAGTTTAAAATCATGTGTTTTTAGACTCTGAATGCCAATGTATATGTATCAGGTCTGGGGACAGTGACAGTGGTGGGCCGCTAGAGGCCGCCTGGGTTTACGTTTTGGTAAATAGGTTTTGTGTTGAACTTTTATTGTGAAGGCCTGAGCATGCGGTCTGGTTAGTGTTAGTTATGTGTTTCACCTGACCGCGGGCTCAGAGGAAATGACTTATGTGTTTCCATTGGTTTGTTTTGTTTGGGGCTTTAGTATTTAAGTTCCTTGTGGATCAACCAGTGTTGTCGGATCACCGTCACCTTGGCTGTGTTTATGAGCGTTTCTCTGTTCTCCTTTTGTTTTGTTTCAAGTAGGCTTACTGGCCCTCGTGCCCTTTGCTTTTGTTAAGTTTAAAATAAAAGAATACTAAAGATGGATGTCTGCTCATGCGCCTGCTCTGTGGGTCTGGGAGAGACGTGACAATATGCTGTGTATACACAATCAGTCACTTAATTTACATAATATAATTAGTGAATGTGTAAAAAAAATCTTTACAACAAAACTGCATTTAGAATTTTCATTTTTGAAATGGGAATGCTTATAACCCACAGTATCAGATATCAGTACAAATCTGTTGTTGGTTGTTGAAGCTGTTTTTAAAGGAAAGAATCCTACCTAATGCCCAAAACACCTCAACTGGCTTCTTTCAAGGCAGAGGAGCAGTGGTTGAGCCCCTATGAGCCCCTCCCAGATGTCTGAGCTCCTCACCTCATCACTAAGGGTGGACCCAACTACCACTTAGAGTAAATTAATTTCTGGAAATTTGTCACTCAGAACAGAAGAAAAGAAGCATCACCACAGATTTTGAGGTGTTGATTCTCATCCAGACTGTCTCACACTGAACTGCAAACCAGTCCAATGCATGATGGACCATTTCTGCAAAATGAAGCCAAAAGAACTATGTTGTCACCAGCAAAAAGATATCGAGCAGTACTGGGATGAGGGTCACCAAACTGGACATACTCCACCTAAATACACTTAATGCACCTTAAAATCCTGTTCATGAAAATCACAAAAAGACGATAAGGGTGGCCCTAGTGGAGTGCACTTGGAAAGTGTAGCAAACAGGGACACAGCTCTGACTGTGATTAAACAAAGATGTTTTATAGCTTGTAGAAATGAACATGGCACCCCTTACTCCCTCAGGAGACCCTGGGGACTCTTGTTTGAAGGCTTCTCCAAATCCACAAAAGAAATATAGAGTGATGACCTCTTGCAAAGCTGAAGAGCTGAACCATTACTCTGATAATAACTGCATATCCTCTGTTCCTCTTCTATCTGCCACTCCAAAAGGTTCTCAGCCTCCAAACAACAAAAAAGATGTATTGGTCATGACAGCTTAAGAGTCCTCATTATTTCAGGTGGATCTTATTCACTCCCAGCACCTAACCAGCTGGGTTCCTTGTCTAATGACCATCCTCACGACTTGCATCCATCACCAGATCCTCTGGTTGTCTCTACAACAGGCACTGACATCTGGTCACAGCTCATAACTGCTGCTTCAGCAACAGAGGCTTTGAACAAGGTACATCCAGACTTTCTCAGGATCAGGGAAAAACTCAATGAGGCATATTTAAACTCCGTTAAATATGCCTAATTATGCTCCCTTTGTTATATAAGAGGCAGCTGGTAAATGTTCTGAACATACTGACGTACATACTGTAATGTTGTGATTTATCATAAAACGATAAATATCAAATGCATTGTCCAGCTGCAGCTATATTTATCCTGTTCACTACCATCATTTGCTGTAATCATGATCCTTGCAGTTTAAAGTCCATGGAGTCAAAAAAGTTATAGGAGTAATGGCAGGTTTCTTACTTTTAATCACACTTCATATAACTGGATCATTTATTTATCATGGACAAATTTTAGGTCGTATGAGGATACTTAGATGCAAGTGTGTTTTGGGTGGTAATAAAATATCCCATCATTCTTCCTGTTAGCCAGTCATGGTCTAGCACAGTCATATATGAGAAACAGAATTAAAGCATGTCATTAGTTAGGCATAAATTTAGAAATTCAGAAGTTAACACTCCTGTTTATTATTCTTTTTTGTTTATAACAATCTTCTGTAAAAATAAAAATTAATCAAATTATAAAACTCTATAAAATATTATGATAAAAAGTCCATCAAGTGTACTAAACAGTCCTGGAAGTTCTAAATCATAAATAACAGTATCCTCTGCAAACCTCTTACCAGTGTAGTTGTGTTTCTGCATTGACAGTCTCTCTACAGCCCTGCCATACTGCTCACTTAATGCCTCAAAGGAGACCCTCTTATTGGAGTCTGTTGAAAGAGACCACCAGAGATAAAACCACATAGAGGAAATGTATAATGCACTGTGTCAACAATCAATCATAATGAACTGGAATCACCCTGTGAACCGGTCATGTGGATGGGCCACTGAGGGGGTAAAACACTGAAGGGCTTCATTAGAGGGTGAAGCTGAGTGATACTCACACAGGAAACCCAGAACACAGAGCACCACCAACGAACAGAGCAGAAGGAAGCCGAGAGCAGCCAGGAGGAACTTCAGAGTTTCTCTAGAAGAAGGAGGGTTACTCTCTCTGACTGATAGATCAGCAGACTCATCTTAGAGAAATCACATGGTTAGCTTCAGAGGTGCAAAATAACAAACGACTTTTACTTTATTACTTTAATTTGTAAGATCCCTCACAGGTGGTAAAATGTGCATTTTAGCCTATAATTGAATTTGAAGATCGAACAGTAAAAGTATACATTTTGAAAGACATTTAAAGCAAATACATTATTTACAGTACACAAACAGAACACAAACATTACAGTTCAGTCCTGATGAGCACTTGCATGTGCCTCCCACAGAAATCTCCCCTTTACATAACTCTACATTTACGCTGAAGGACCATATGTTTATACAACACTAAATCTTGAGTTTTAATAATATATTACATATATATAAATACAGCATGTCCAGGTTGCTACACTTAGATTTTAGTTTCTTTTTTTGAATATCATGTTAATAGATCTTACCCTCTAACCATTTGTGTATTTAAAAGACATGTTTGAAACTGGCAACTGGCACATAGACTAATTTATTTTTAAAAAACTCATAAGATCATGAATTACAATTGAAAATTATATTCATTTACATATAATAATGTGATTTATGACCACATATCCAACAAAACTGCCTCTACCTGAACCAGGGCGTTTTTCCTTTCCAGACGTTGTAGAGAGTTCATAGTCCACATTTCCATAGATCTGGTCCATTTTAAAATCTTCCCTACACACCACCGCCTCAAAAACACTTCAACCAGGAAAAGGGAAGAACGCTCTTTTATATCGAAACAGACAGGAAGTGTGGTAATGAAGAGCCACATCTGTCTCACCCACCTGCAGTCCACCAGTATAAGTTTGTGTTTTTCTGACGTGATTCAGCTCCAGAAGTCTTTGATCATTTGCTCATGTTTGCTTAATTATTTTTGGTTTTTTAAATTAATTTGAATAGCAGGACTGTATCTACTTCCTTCTTTTTCTTAAAATGAAGAAGTTCCTTCTTATTCTTGAAATGAAGAAACTGTCAAGTGGAAACTGTAAACTTAGAATAAAGAGAACAAATTATATAGTATTTGTACAGTATTTCAGCAATACAGTGCTCTCAGGAATAGCAGTGCTGGCAGTGCAGAGTATTTATTTGGTACATCAAGCAGCACTGGCCATTTCCAGTGGGCTTTTCCTTCAGTGGCCCCATTGTGGCATGGACAGCAGATTCTTTCAACACAAGCAGTGTCAGGTCACCGGGGGGCTCTGTGAGTACTGGGTCAGGTCCAGCGGTGGGTAAGTACTGTAAGTTGCAAGGTTTGGGCTCCATAGATCAGACTTGTTTGTCCAGCACATCCTACAGATGCTCAGTTGGACTCTGATGCGTTGTATGTTCTGACAACTTTCTATCAGAGCCAGTATGAACAGTTTGTGTTACAATAGCACTTTTATGGGATCAAACAAAATCCCCACGTGCATCAATGAGCCTTGTGTACAAAAGTTCACCAGCTGTCCTTCTATGAGCTACTTTTCCTTGACTACTGCATACAAGACCTGCCATTTTTGGCTAGATTTTCTGATCCAGTCCATCACAATGTGGCCCTGGTCAAATTCAATCAGATCCTGTCGCTCTTACATTTGTTTTGATTCTAACACAGCAACTTCAAGAACTAATGATGTGTGAGTCAACCCATAACTTTTGTGTCATCTGCAATGTTATCACAAGGGACCAACCATTCACTGATTTTTCTCTCCTCTAATTCTGGAACATCTCATGATAACAGAGAGAGACTTGGATGTCTCTCTGCCACCCCCTGTGGTGCTATGATGTCAGAGTCGGGTGCAGCAGACTGGATATTTTTGTAGGAATTCCACATTTAGAATAATTTCTCTGTAGAAAGCCTCACGTTACATAATAAGGTCATTTTGCACAATAGTCAAACCTGGTGCTAGCAGTGAAGGGAAATTAATAACTTTCTAAAACAAGCTATTAAGTACTGTATGAAAAATGGAATTATGTAAGGCAACGTGGAGCTTTGTTTTTTCAAGATATATTTATTGAGCAGTGCACATGTTGTGTGACAATGGAATTTACAGAATCAAATAGTTGCTCTGTTTTTTTTGTACATTAATATCACATAGCATAACAAAATATAACAAAACATAACATATTATGATACGATACCTCCCACACACCCACAACCCCAGTCCCAATCCCAGCTGTCCAGCTAGTTCATCGTTCATCATAATGAGAAGCCAATAAACTATAACTGCTGGTTATAGCTGCAGAAATGTAGAGAGAGGTGCCCAAACTTTACTGAAAGAGGAGAGTCTGTCACAAGATGTGATGTGTTTGCAAGGTCATTAAGCCAGAGCTTTAAAGGGATGTGCATCTCTCTTCTTCCAATGAGTGAGAAAAATTGTATGGTAATACAATAGGATATAAAACATCGCTTTGCACTGTCTATTCCCACAGCATCATCAAAGATGCCCAGAATAATTGTTAGTGGATCAGGGT
>JBBIGA010113196.1:0-10560 GCA_037576975.1 Alestes dentex | reverse complement strand
ACACACACGGTCTGATAAAGAGGCTGATCACACACCCTACTCTTCACACACACACACACACACACACACACACACACACACGGAGGCTCCCTGAGGACTCGTGGCTTCCTGTGGCTTGATTAGAGCTCACCACGCGAGGACAAGTGCCTCCCTCTGCTGCACTGCACCTGTGACTCTGGGCTTGTGTGTGTGTGTGTGTGTGTGTGTGTGTGTGTGTGTGTGTGTGTGTGTGTATGTGTTGGGGGGGCTGAGGAGATTACTCTTTACAGAACACCAGGGCAGATGTCAGTATAGTCAGGAAGCACTTTTCACACACAACTAATGTGGGGAGGTGGGAGCAAGTGCACACACACACACACACACATACCTCACATTCCATAATTTAGGCCATCCTCTTAAGGGTAAAGGCTGCTGACCACTAATCAAATGGCAAAAAAATAAGCTCATTTTAAATCCAGTTGATTTAATAAATTCTTTATATGAAGTGTCATGAGAACATAAAGTTAAACTGTATTCGGACTCCCGACATACCACTGCCATAACCATGTCATAACTCTGTCCTGTCATGAGCTGCTTATGTCCATTAATATAACTGACATGAAGCCATTACTGGTAACTGTCAATTGCTAATAAAGTCCAGTCCAGTAATGGCACAAGGACACAGTTATAATAAAGTAAAGTAAAGTAAAGTAATGTAAAGTAATAGTCATGCGTAAACACACCACAGCACACAGTGTGAACAGTGTGAAATTCTCTGCATTTAACTCATTCACCAAGTGAAGCAGGGGACTGCCACTAATGAGGGGCCCTCAGGGCGCAGTGTGTTGGGACGGTACCTTGCTCAAGGGAACTTCAGTGATGACATTAGCAGTGCTGGGATTCGAACCCACAACCTTGTGATGGGCAAATCCCTAACCACCACCTGTCATGACAGCTTATGTTATGCCATCACATGTTATTATTTTGCAGAGGTCTGCTCAGAGGTGTGCTCCGATAGGCTGCCCTGAAAAAAGCCATGCCAGGCTAAAACATGGGTTATAACATAACCATAAATGGGTGGAGCTAAACAGATGCGGGCTGGATTGGCGAACCTATGTTAGTATGCTGGTTCTTGTGACATCACAAAAACACAAGTGGCAGGGGCCCTTTAATGATCATATGACTTGAGCTGTTAGGCCACAGCGAATAAACTCTGATCAAACAGAGCAATAAATGATCACCAATCACACAATCGCTCGAAGATTATCACCAAAATTTACTAAAGGTCACTGTGACAACATGTGTGTATGTGTGTGTGTGTGTGTGTGTGTGTGTGTGTGTGTGTGTTTGAAACAGCCACAGTAAATACTTCAAGGCTCTTGTACACATGTGTTCAGTTATAAATAAGTCAACTCAACCTTCTTAAAGAGAGAGAGAGAGAGAGGGCGAATGTGTGTGTGTGTGTGTGTAATCAGTGTTGCATGTGTGCAACCCCATGCCAGAACCTCTCACTCACTCTCAGAACCTTTCATCTCTCATGGAGAAATCATTCTCCATTACATGAGTGTGTGTGAGTGAGTGTGTGTGTGTGTGTGTGTGTGTGTGTGTGTGTGTGTGCGTGAATGTGTCAATAGCGGTCAAGGTCGCGGAATAACTCCAGGGGACACACTGCCTGGAACTCCACATCCCCCACCCACACGCATATGGTCATTAATATATATTCTATATCCTAGAGGTTTGGCATCCGGCACAGTTGGGTGGTTCCACTCTTAAACACACTCACTAAACCTGGCAGGTCAGGTGAATCAGGCCATCAGATGTCAAGGACCTCCAGGACCTCCAGGACCCCAATAGGTTTGTTGATGTTGATTTGAAGGTTTGTGCCTGATCTTCTCAATGAGCTCCAGTCCTCATATGAACGTGTGTTCAGGTCCATCAGGAGCTGAAGCAGGTGTTGGAGCTCACTGACCACTTGCTTTCCTTCAGGAACTGGTCGAGCTAAACCATTCAGATGAAGAAACAATGTTTTCTCAAATGCTCTTTCGAGACTTTGGTCAATAATTGTTTAAGGTGTTGAATGTGGAGACCCATGACTCATTCCTAATATACATTGATGCATATGGTGAATAAACAAGTATCTCTCTCTCTCGCTTTTTCTCTCTCTCTCTCGCTTTCTCTCTCTCTCTCTCTCTCTCTCTCTCTCTCTCTCTCTCTCTCTCTCACACACACACACACACACACACATACATGTCCCCCAACTCTCCCCATACGATGAAAGGCATAAATCATAGCCTCATGCTTCTCTCTGTTCCACTGCCAAATAACTGTAGAGAAATACCTTCCAGACAGACAGAGAGAGAGAGAGAGAGAATGAGAGAGAGAGAGAGACAAAAAGACAGAGAGAGACTGAGAGGGAGAGAGAGACAGAGAGAGAGAGAGAGAGAGAGAGAGAGACAGGGAAAGAATGAAAGGAGAGAGACGGCGAGAGAGAGAGGAGAGAAAAAAAGAGTTAGAGAGAGAGAGAGAGAGAGGGAAGAAAAAGAAAAAGGGAGAGGGGAAAAAGAGAGAAACAGAGAAACGGACAGAGAGAGAGAGCACCAAGAGAAAAAAAGAAAGTAAGAGAAATAGAGAAAGAGAGGAGAGAGAAGAGAAATAAATCATTTGAAAGAAAAGAAAAAGAGAAGAAATAAAAAAACAAGGAAGAGAAAAGACAAATTGACAAAAAAGGACAAAAAGAAGAGAAGCAAGAAGAAATAAGACAGACAAGGAGAGAGAGATGGAAAAGAATCAGAGAGAGCCAAAGAGGGAGAGAGGAAAAAGGGGGAGCGAAAGCGAAAGAAAGACTGAAAGAAACAGAGAAAGTAAAAAGAAATAGGGAAGACAGAAAGCTAGAGTTTGAGAGAGAGAGAAAAAAGAGAAAGATAGAGAGAGCAGGTGGTCAGGAGGTGAGGCGCATTTTATCCAGATGTTACAGCAGTGAAAATACATGTGCCTCCAACACCCACATTCTGTAGCCCAGACTTCTTTTCTCCTTCAGTTCCTCTCCGAAAATGATTAATCAGCCTCTGGGTGGTGTGATGAGCAAGAGTGTGCTTTTCTTTTGGGCAGAACCAAAAAGTGAGGATCGAAACCGCTGATTGGTCGCTGCATACGAGCGGATTTGCATGTGACTCACCACCAGGCGATCGGTCTCGAATCTGACCTGCCGGGGAATCCCAAGTGTAAATGCACATGGATTAAAATCTCACAACCCAGAAAAAGGTCGCATGACGCAGGGTCCGGGTGCAGACCCCCATCAGGCAGTTAGCAGCATGCTAATTGAGGTATGTGGTTCAAACCTACGACTGGACAGCTCTTCTCACGTTTGGGGCAAATGGTGTAGGTGTCTCTCTGGGGAAAGGGGCCCGGGGAGCGTCCGGTGGATTAAGGAAGCCGGAGCTGGGGACGGAGGGGAGGCAGGGAGCGGGACGCAGCTGTCTGATCCAGACACGGCAGGCGAAAAAAAAAAAAAAAAAAAAGAGCCCAATTTGAGCTTGTTTACACGGCTGCCTGCAAATGAATTCAAGATGGTCTGGGAGCAGAGGGAAAAGGGAGCTGGGCCCAATCGCCCCCTGATCAAAGGCATTCTATGCAGCAATTTTCAGCTTTTAATTGACCATAACTTTGATAAAACAAGGCCTTATAGCACTGTGTGTGTGTGTGTGAGGAATGCTAGCAAATGCTAACATTTGCAGGCAAGTAAATGACTTGAAAGATTTTCTGAGGAAATGAAGATGATGGAGGAACCAGTGTTAGCATGTTAGTTAACATGCCACAACCCCCCTAAGCCCCCCCCCGAGCTTGTACTGAAAGCAAACAAGTGGGTGGAACAAGCATTAGCATGCTAGCTAACATGCTACACTGCTCCAACAGGAAAGTTAATGTTGAACAAACTGGTGGTCTTGGATGATGCATGGAAGAGGAGCCACAGTTGAAAACAAACCAACAAACAAACGAACATAAACGGAGCAAAGAGCATGCTGGGAAAGTGGAGAAGCTGGTGACGACCCAGATTTGTAGGTAGAAGAGCAGAGAAATTTTTAAAGCGTTTGGCTAACTTGGCAAACAAGCGGCGAAGCCCCCGTTTTCCATTGCGCAGTCTTTCTGCTGGTGGTGAAACGGTCTGGCAGATGTTGCTTAGTAATAAAACCACTCCTAATCATTGTAGTTTGCGAGGCAAGTAGGTTTCTCTGAGCGGAGGCCAGATGAAACAGGTCGAGAAGGACAAGGCCAGAGTCCTCGTATCCCAACAATGCGGAAACTCAAACTACTAGTTTCTCCTTCAGATCTTTGTCTAGAGCAGTTGCTGGTGATCATCTAAGATCTTTGCGTGATCCCGGTTCTCTGTTTTCCTCATAATCTGGTCCTAGTTCTCCCTCATGCTCTTAGGGAGGTTCTCCTCTTGAGTTTTGGTTATTCTCAGTAACTCTTTCTTATGCTCTTAGAGAGGTTCTCTTTTTGGTCCTTCGTTTTCTTCTTCTTCCCCCAGTTTGAGTTTACACAGTTTCTTGGATTATTCGGCCCAAAAACAGCCTGACGGCATGGCCCGCCCGTACACAGGCACGCGCATGCGTGTTGACGTGCATGTTGCCATGGAGACGGCCATAGGAACTCTGGGTAACGACAGAGCTCGTCGGGTTTAACAGGTCTGCGGCACAGATGGTGCTGAGAAAGAAAAAAAAAATACAGAAAAAAAAGTGCTGCTTTACCAAGCCTTTTACAGAATCAACGCTGCCTTGCTTTCTTCCCCTCCTCTCTCTTGCTCTCCATCCTTCCATCCATCCCTCTCTCTCTCTCTCTGTCTTTTTTCTACTCCTCCTCCATCCTTCGCTTTCTTTTGTCTTTGTTTGCTGCCTTGGTGAAGTGCCAGGTAAGCAAAGTGCTCCTCTGTGTGTTCTTTAGAGAAAACAGGAGGCGGTGGACACACACACACACACACACACATAAACACACCCGCACACGGTCTAACCCCGGGCCAGGCACTTTAAGAGATGCTGCCACTTCTGGGAGAGAATGACAGAGTGTGTATGAGACATTGTCTCAGACGTCTCTGTCCTTCCTTTCAGATCCGAAAACCGGATTACCAGCTGAGCTCCATGACACCTCCTCTTTCCCTTTTCACTCTTTATTCTCCCCATCCCGCATGTGTCGGAAAACGGATCCTCACTGTCACCATTGTTCCCTTAACAGATTTATCCTGTGTTTGATTACCGCTGGTTGCTGGCAGCGCCCCCTAGTGGACACTGCGCACTCCAGGGGCCCTGCGTCGCCGGGGGCCTTTTGGACATCGTTGTGGGATGGAAAGCAACAGAGAAAGCTTTGAAAACACACACACACACACACTTGAGCCAGAGCTGCCATTGTGCCTGCTGTCTTCCAGCAAGATGGAGACAAAAGAATGAAGACAAAACACAGCGCAAAGTGACTTCTCCTGGAAGGGACGTTCGCTTCTTTGTGTACTGGAAAAGGAGTGTGTGTGTGTGTGTGTGTGTGGGTGCAGTCTTACAGTATAATAAGGAACTGGGAAACAGCTGCCGCTGAACTTTTCAGGAGTTATCAGTCAAGCACTCTATAGTGCTTTAAAACGTCCAAATGACCTGATTTAGCTCTAGTTGCATTTGAAAGCACTCTTCGATGTAAGCCCTATAATGGTTATATGATCCACATGGCCGTTCTGGATGTGTAGGAGGCGATGTGGCGTCTGTTCCGTTTCAAAAGTCCTCCATAATGTTTAAATGAATCCCCACGGTCCTTTTGACAAACTGCAGTGCACTATATGATGTGTAGGGGGCAATATAGCTTCTATTGATTCATTTAAAAGTGCTCCGTAATGGCCAGACGATCTGTCATTGTTCTGACAGATTGTAATACACTGCATGAACTGTAGGTTGCAACCACCAACCCAAGCTCTCCAGGGTGCCTGACCAAAGCATTCCTGTTCCGTCCACCTCAGCACGTCCAGCTGCCTTGACGCAAAGCGTATTCAGATCCACCTCTTGGATTCATGGCACTCGAACGCAGCCCTGCATTACCATGAGTAGAGATTGCTTTAGCTGTAATAAGGGCCCCTCTGTGTGTGTGTGTGTGTGTGTGTGTGTGTGTGTGAGAGAGAGAGAGAGAGAGAGAGAGAGAGAGAGAGGGAAAGAGATTCGGGTTGGTTATGATTGCCAGGCTCTGTATGCGGTCCGTAGCGGGAGGCGTTATTGATCTTTCTGATGGCTGGAAATCTCCACCGGGCCTGAAGAACACACTCAATTTCCCTCTCGTGCAGAAAGCGCCGCCACCGCCTCCACCAACCTTCCGTTCCACCACACTCATTTCAATGAGAGAGAGAGAGAGAGAGAGAAAGAGAGAGAGAGAGAGAGAGAGAGAGTATTGAAGGGACCAGCGCAGACCCTTTCCCTCAATACACCAGTGCATTCATAAACCAAAATTATATGAACAGGGAATTGATCTCTTGCCCAAGTCAAATGAATGAGAGCAAGGAACGTCTTCATCTCCACCTTCTTCATATTTTCATCATATCTTCATCTCAACCTCTATCTACGCTACAGGCCAGAAGTTTGGGGCCATCCTCGAATTAAAAAACAAAAACAAAAAAAAAAAAAACGGAGGATACGCTGCTCTTGCAACATGTTATTACAAGGAAACATTAGAAATACTTCAAACAAATGCACCTGATGGGTTTTCAATATTTTATACTCAGTAGTAACACATTATTTAGTCACAAAGTCTCAAACTCTTAGTTTGGAAGAGACTCATCAGGTCTGTCTTTAGTGACTGATGTTCACTGTGTGTTGATCATGAAAAAAGAAAAGCTACAGTCAGTTCTTCATAATCACACAGTTCCTTCTGGTTTATGTATCAGTGGACAAAATTTCGTTCTTCTGGTGCATTCTTTAAAATTGTGCTAAAATTCTGTCCAGTCCAGAGAAAAGCAGAGAGTTTAGAGAGTGATGTCTTGTCCTCCACAGTCTCCAGATCTTTCTCCCATTGAGCTGCAGGGACCAGCTGGACCCAAGTGAGCATCCAGCAAATGAGAAAATGAAGTTATTTCCAAAATTTGCTGGAAAGGATGAGGGATATCTGTATTGCTGTAATGATTTTTTTTGTCTGAGGGTGGGCCCAAACTTCTTCACCACCATCTCCATGGACTCCACCTTCTCTCCATCACCATCTCCTTTATGGTTCCATGAATATCTTCAGGCACTTTTCCACAGGTGTACAGGAGCCGTGCTGTAACTGCGATGGCATGGAAGTTGTCACACGCTTTGATTTTCTCACTTTGTCTTTGTGAAGCACAGTTTATGGCCAGTCGTCGTCCCAAAACCATGTAAATGCTGGTCTTTCATTATTGTGGTCTTTTATTATTTATTGTCTTGTTTGAGTTTTAAATGTCTATTAGTTTTATCCTTCCAATGAGAGCTCATGCACATTCTGGCTAGATCTGATTTCCAGTACATCCACACACACACACACACACCTTTAGACCTCCCACACTCCATTCCAGCAGATGAAAGACAGACATGATGACAAAGAAAGAAAACGATGAGGATGCAAATAAACAACAAAAAATGATACAGAGGCCAAAAAAAAAAAAATCTGTTATCCTTTCATGAGTTTTTTTTCTAGGCTGGGTTGAGGAGGTAATTCTCCATTCTGTCAGATCAGACGGTGTGTAATATTTGCGAAGGAGAGAGAAAGAGAGAGGGAACAGAAGTTGGGCGCATTAGAAGAGAGGGCGGTAATTAGAGGATGAAAAAGCCGGAATATTTCCACAGGTGACGGAATTTTTTTATTATTCCCTCTGCCTTTCAGGTGCTCGCGTTTTGGCAAGTTTGCCCGCTCGCGCTCCTCTCCCGGTTTCATCTAATTACTGCCATATGTCTGAGGCTGCCACACTCACTTACTGTTCGCTCGCTTTACACACACACACACACACACACACACACACACACACACACACACACACTGGTCACCGTTCTCGCCGACTTTATATCGGATGTGGTTGACGAGCGCCAATTGCAAACCTTGTTGCAATATATACTAACACACACACACACACAAACACACACTAACAAACAAACACACACACACACACACACACACACTAACAAACAAACACACATACACACACACACGGTATGAGATCTTTTTCATTCTTTTGTACCAGCGTTCCAAACTTTGGACTGACTTGTCATAAACAGGTGCTGTGTTCATATTTTATATGCCGAAATGAATCACAGAATAACTGTAATATTATAAACCAGACATCAAAACAAATTTGGAGAAGTTTTTTCAAACAAGTACACTCCAGTATACTTGCAAAAAATGAATTCTTCAAGATGCAATCACCACTTTCAAAATTACAAGCCATAATTTTACTAATAATTCATTCGGAGCACTAAATCCAATATACATCCATATTCTGCACTTACTATAACATTAATTTTGGATATTTGTTTATTTCATAACGTTGTTCTGGATATTCATTTTAACAAACATTCAAATTTTAATCACATTATATACTCACGTATGCATACTTACAAATGTATGTATTCTTAAACGTGCTGATTTTTCTTTTATGTTTAATACAATTTCTATAATAACCGAATAACCTTTAGGATATTTGATTTATTAATAACTCCTGGGTATTAATTTTACTAGACTTAATTTTAATATACAGCCATTCGGGATATTATGTTTCATATACATTCCATCTGGATATTAACTTTAAATTCATTTTTAATAATATTTCTATTATAACTTCATTTTGGGAAATTTGTTTTATGATAACATTGTTCTGGATATTAATTTTAGAATTTCATTTTGAATATTAATATACATTTATGCTGCATGATAATAGTATCAGAATTTATTATAGTTATAATTTTATTTATTATTTTGAAGACTAAAGATGGTCTATAATGAATTCTTTCAGGATATTTGCCTTATTATTACATTATTATAGACATTAATTTTCACACAGAACAGTAATTTTAATATAATGGAAGGTCTGAATACAGATTTTATTAGAATTTAGAGGTTCTAACATTATACAAGTTATTTCTTCTGGATTATGTTCTAATAATACGTCAGTCTACTTAATAAATGAATGTATCACACACACACACACACACACACACACAGTGTCCACTTTCAAACTCAAAATGGGTCGTAGTGCGTGTTTGTGAGTGTGTGTGTGTGTGTGTGTGTGTGTGTTGACCCAAAGGACGCGTTCGGAGAGAGACAGGCAGCAAGATGGCTGCCATCCAAGCCATCTTGGTCACCATCACCATGGTGATATTCTAAAGGCCTTTTTACGGGGCAGATGGGAATTCTGCTGCCTGATTGGTCGAGATGTCTAACGAGGTAGTCACATGGTCAAAAAAAAGCAAAAAAGAGCCGCGATGCCACTCGTTGATTGGCTGCGGCGCCGCTCGTCACGCAGCTGGTAGAAGATACCAGACTGTGATGAGTTGGAGGGGGGGGGCTTCCCAGCTAATTATAATACCGAAGCATCTGTAAGTGTTAAAGTGTCCAAAAGTGTATGGACAGTCTCTCTTAATGCGGTACATTCACCTGCTTTACAGCACAGAAAAGCAGGAGAACAGGACGTTCTAATACAGCTGCCCAAAGCCTAGCATTGGTCTGAGGGGCGTGACAATAATAAAAAATCATTTTAATATATAGTGAGCCTTTCTCAAACATACAATGCTTTACAGAGTACCAACCAAACAAGAATTCATATAATAAAGTCAAAACATACTACACACCATGAAGAATGGGCAGAGTCATAACACAAAGAGACTTAAATCTCAAATAGAAAAATGATCTCTAAGGTGTCTGGTCAGTGAATTCCATCATTTGGGCGCAGCAACACTGAAGGAAACTCTGAATTACTGTAAGTGAACTCTATTGGCCTAAATGTGATGTAGATGGAGAATGTCTTGTATATAAGAGGGAACAAAGAACTGAAGGGCTTTAAAAGCATATAGAAGAATTTTATACTGAAGGATTCTGGTAGCCAGAGGAGATGATGGAGAACAAGAGGGATGTTAGAGGTGTGTTCAGTGTGAGTGAGGAGTCTGGATGCTGAGTTCCGAATGTACTGTAAAGGAGTCAGGCTTTAAAGTTCCCCGAATTGATGGACATATGGGATGAGCTGGAGCAGAGTTCGAGATCCATCCTCCAGTGTTAGTACCTCACTTATGCAATCAGATCCTCACAGCAATGTTCCAACATATAAAGCCTTCTCAGGTGAGCAGAGGCTAGTGGAGCAAAGTGGGGATGGGGAAATGCTCTCTGGACATCTGTAAGTTCAGAACGTTTTTACACCTTTACTATACATGTATCACAGACCAGTGGTCTCACAACATAGCAACTATACATACATATACACACTACCAGTCAAAAGTTTGGACACACCTTCTCATTCAACGATTTCCTTTGTTTTTATGATTGTCTACATTGTAGATTAATATTGAAAACATCACCTACTGCTCTGATGACAGCTTTGCTCACTCTTGGCATTTTTTCAAT
>JBBIGA010113146.1:0-10561 GCA_037576975.1 Alestes dentex | reverse complement strand
TGAGTCTATAAGGTAACAATAATATAATAATAAGATGACCTTGTTTGAATTGTGAACATAGGTTTGACTAAAAGAAATTTTAGATTGTGTCTATTCTACTAGGTACTTATACTACATTGACTGAGTTAAATAGAATTGCATTACTAAAAAAAAGAGACTAAAATACAACTTTCATTGACTAAAACTAGACTAAAATGTCATCAGTCTTCATTGACTTAAACTAGATGACAATTGTCATGGATAATTCTGACTAAAATAAGACTAAAATGGTTAGACTTTTAGTCGACTGAAACTTGTCCAGACTAAAAAGAGTATGGACGTGACTAAGACTACTAAAAACTAAAATGACAGCTTGACCCAAAGACTAGGCTAAAACCAAAAACAACATTAGTACATACACACACACACACACACACACACCATTCACTCACACATTCAAACCTACGGTGAATTTAGAATTCCCAGTTCACCTGATGCACATGTCTTTAGACTGTGGGAAAAAGTGGAGACCCTGGAGGAAACCCACGCCGCCATGCAGACTCCACTCACATAGGGCCAGGGTCCAGATCGAACCTTGGACTTGTGAGGCTCCACCACATCTTAATGTCAAACCCACTGTGGTGGTACACAGAAAGAAAATTACAAAAAAATTAATCAATGTCCAAATACTTATGGACCTAACTGTACATGTCTTTGGACTGGAAACCGGAGCTCCCAGTGGAAACCCCAAGGACATGGGGAGAACATACAAATTCCACATACAAGTTCTCAGAAATCAAACCCAGGACTTTCTTTCTCTGAGGCAACAGCACTGAACACTATATCACCATGTTGCCTGTGGATTATGCTGATCATTAATAAAAAAATGGTTGCACTGTTATCATTTAAAGAGAAACATGATCTATGATCAGAGAACTTAGAACCAATACTCTGAACATGGTCTTACTTCAGACACCTTTGACTGGTGCAGATCATGCTTATTTCTAGATGTTTTAATGTATTTGTAACCAAAATATCCAAGACAGTTTTTTAAGTGTTTCATCTGAAATCAACGGAGTGTCATACAGATGTTCATAGTGAAGGCCGAAATCTAAACACCAAACTTCTTTAAGAGGTGTTATAAGAAGGGCATCTTTTCCCGGAAACCACAGTGTGAACTTAAGTGAGATGTTTGTTTATCTCCAAATCAGTGGTGGAAGTGTGTAGGGGATGTTCTAATTTGTCATATGAACGTGGCCTTGTTCCCATCTCGACAGGCTGAGAATAGATCGCAGGTTCATTTCTTTTTAAAGCCCCTTCTTCTGGTCCAGCATCTCATGTGGCTTTTTCATAATTAGCATTTCTCAATTTCCTTTTCCACTGGGGGAGAGACAAAGCGAGGGAGACCCAGAGGGAGAGTCACATGAGACGGGGGTGAGACGAGAGATGTGTTGAAGGGACTGGGGGAAAAGCAGCAGAATCAGGCAGCCAGAGTGAAAGTGAGACTCACTCGTATCGGTTCATAACAGGGAAGAGCGAATGATGAATGAATTAGCTGAATTTGCTGAGCTCTTGAGATCAGTGAAGGAAGGCACAATCTCGGTTTCTGCATTCTTTCCATCACTGTCTGTGCGATTTGTTTCTATTATGACGCGGATTAAACTACGACTTTCTCATGTCTTCCTAATGCAGTGTGGTGGAAAACAGCTGAGGCTGGGCTGCGGCCGCATGTGAAGGAGTGGGCAGGCATGACGAACTCATTTGACAGCGATGAGTGATTCTGCTACTCCGAATTAGAGCATTCTCTCAAATTCAGCCAAACACCCACCTAGGTGGAACGCAAGGATATCAGCCAGCATTCAGATTTACTCTCAACCTCTAAACTGTTTAGTTCACACAAGCTCAGGCACAGGCTTTCCAGTCTTAAAGGGTTGACCCTCATTTAACATGGACTACATTAAAAATACTGTGTCCGACCAGCACTAAAGTTTAGGACCTCTGTTTACTCTGAATGCAGGAAAGTGGGTTGAATGTGTGTTCCTAATTGACGTTTAACAGGAAATAAAGCATAAAGCAGATATGCGTAACTGACACCCGGGAATTATTAGCCGGGGCTTTTTCTGTTCAGTGTGTGTCACGGCGGCGCCATAATCATCAAGGAAACGCGTGATCAGCAGTTCGCAGCATCAAAACCATTTTGCAAATTCATTTTGCCTTGAGCAGCATTTTTTGCCCATTCTGTTCTTCAATGTGAAAAAGTACACAAACAGCCTTTTGGAACTTTGGGACTCTTTACAATAAATATTGCAATATATAATATAAATATTACAAGAAGAATTTCCTTGGTCTTATGGATGTTTATGTTAAAGTTCTTCATTCATACATTTCATGTACAGAAATGCTGTCTAGGGTTTTCCTCGGCCTTTAGCCCAACCGACACCCCCCCCCACCCCCCCACCCCCCCACCCAGCCAATTTTTGAGGATAGGCAGCTTAAAAATTGGATGGATGTATGAATGGATGGAAGAACCATCTATTTAAAGGCTGTTTAGGTGGTTCTTGCTCTAAAGAGACCTTTCTGCCACCTTTACATTTCACAGACTTGCTGTAGAGGCCTCATACCCAAGCCGTGAATCTGTAGTTTATACAGACGAGGCCCCCACAATTACCATAACTATTCTTCGAGAGCAGTGAGTCAGTTTAGAGACGACGTGATTTACGAACTCCTAGTCGCTGACACTCTCACTTTCATACCATAATGGGGGTCTCACATCTGAGTCACAGCATGATATAGTAATGTGATGCAACCTCATATGAGTTGCGGTCTGACCGAAGTTAATGGAGGGGCAAATACAGGTGAGGGAAGAAACACTGGGGGGCTGACAAAGTACACTATGTAAGTACACAATAAGGCTTGTAAAGTTTGCCCTTTTGTGGAAGCCCACGCTTGACTCAGATTTTCTGTGGAGAGGGGGTTGTATAGATTACTCATAGTTTTGCAAAAAGTGTGAACAGACTTGCACCAAGAGTCAGCACTTCTGTCATTGTTAAACAAGAGGTTTTATTTCCCTTCATAACTTTTTTATACACACACAGAAGCCTTCCAAGACAATGCAACTATTCTCATAGTAGCCCTGTGAATACATTCAAATAGAAAGAGCTTATGTTTAAACAGAAGAGCAAATCAAAATTCAAACCAACAAGGAAAACCGGGGCACCAATGAATCAGTCATAGCTATGAACGTTTTCCTATAGAGTTTCTTTCCTGGAGACATTCATCTAAAGTGGCTTCATGTTTATAATGTTCATTCATGTACCGGTTCATAGCAGAAACATCCTGAGGATGCTCCTGAAAGAAGAGGGTAAAGTAGTTCAAACAGGTGCTATAAACAAGGTTTTGAAGCAATGAATTGAAAAACAAAACTGTCATCAAAAGTGTGGCTGAAAATACATTCATACACCATAAAAAGCAGAAACACAAAACTGACAACTCTGAAAACTGAAAATCATAACCTGATGGAGTCAAAGTGGAAAGAGTCCTGGTAAAAATAAATGTCGTGAGATTGAAATGTGCCGGATTGAATAATGTTTCAAATTTGTCAGAAATTTCATACCGAGAAATAAAAAGTAAGCATTACTTGTAGTGGTGTTTGGAGTTCTATTCTTGGTTTATTGTGTAGGCGTCCTTATGACGAAGGGCCGATCGGAGCCTGATAAGTGTGAGTAAATGTCAACAGCAGTGAACTGATAAGACTTGCAACAGCACTTAATTATGAGTAAAAACGAGGGCTGTGCTGTGGGACCGGCGCACAATAGACTACATTACGATTTTAATCATCTCATACTTTGATTTGACACACTGTACATATACAATACGCAATGAGATGATGAGTAACTTTAGTCAAGTCATATTAGCAGTAATACTGTCAAAAAACTCATGTTGACATAAAATTAAGACTGTCATTCACTTGAAATATCATCATAAATAAGACATAAATACTAAAAAAAAACAAAAAAAACAAAAAAAAAAAACAATATAAAAAAATATATATTGACGGTGCTGGGAAAAAGAATTTGCCACTCTCCTAACATTAGTCACATTTAATTGTTCCAGAGCTCAGTAAGACCTGAGTATAGTTTCCCAATGGTCATTTCAGTTACTGAGGGAAAACTGTTATCCAGCCCCAGCTGACCAAGTGTGAAAAAGTAACTGACCCCTTAGTTACTCAACCTGTCAACCAAATGTAGTTGATAATTAGGATCAATTACACTAGCTACAGTGAGGATTACACAATGAATTTCGCTCTCCTGCTGGTAATCAGTGTGTGATCAGAACACCAAGCACAGCTGGGGTGTGGAGGAAGATGACGATCTGGCTGTACAGACCAGACCCCCGACAGCTGCTAAATGATGTATTCTTAGAGAGCTCTGAGTCAGCTCAGAGAAGACGAGATTAAACAAATCTCAGTCGCTAACACTCTCACTTTCAAACCGTAAAGGGGTCTCACAACTGAGTCACCACAGATGAGTAAGGTGTAGTAAGATGATACAACTCCACAAGAGTTGCGCTCTGACAGAGGTTCATGGAGGAACAAATGAAGGGTAGGTAAGAGGAGCTACACTGGAAGGCTCACAAAGTATGGAGGAAGATCAAAGCACAAGATCAGGGCCATTCCGGAATGGCTCAAAAGGAACCAAATCACGGTTCTGGAGTGGCCAAGTCAGTTACTTGAAACTCATTGAGATGCAGTGGCAGGATCTTAAATGGGCAGCTCAATTCCTTAATTCCCTTCCCTTAACTGGATAGTCTTTCATCGAATTGCTTTGACTGCTGTTGTGGTCGCTAGGGGTGACACAATGAGTTGTGTTTAGAGAGGGAATTAATTTTTCCCATGGTTGATATTTGTGTTATGAAACTTCTTTTAAAAATGACATTTTGTATGAGCATCTGCGTGTGACAAATCAGAAGGGGTCAAATACTTTTTCATACGTTAAAACTGGGTATTTCACATTTTCCTAGACGCATGGCATTTAACTCCTGACATATATAATATTGTTTTATTCATCAACCAACTGAGGCAATGTTTGCATTATACACGAACTTCCAAAAGAATGCAATGCAATAAAATACCCCTTAAAAAGGGTCAAAGGTCCTTCAGTGGTGCTTTAGAAAAGACAGCGCTTATACATAGAACCAAGACACCTCAAATAACAATTTGAATGCCTGGTTAAATGGTTCTTTCCTACGATGTAGATTAACAAGTATATTAAATGGTTCTATATAGCACCAAAATGTGCTGTTATCAGACAAATAATCATTTGGGGTGCTGTATAGAACTCTGTTAATACAGAAATAAAATAGAAAAGCATATGTACACTTACAAACAAACTGGTTGCACAGCAAAGCTGTGAAGTGGTTTTCCAAGATCTACTATATTTATTTAGCCTCTTCTGGTGTTTTAAATGGAATTTCAAAAATAAGATGTTCTGTGTAACTGTCAAAAATAAGACATGATGTGTATGTCTCTATCTTGGCCCAATTGGCAAATAAAGGGTAGTGCTCTCTGCCATTAGAGGAAAGACCAGCCCCCTCCAACATCCACAGTAGAACTCATATTAAAGCAAAGTGCAATAAGAACCACAGGTCTTACATTCTTCCTGAGAGCCACAAAAGCAGAAGCCTAATGGTAAAACAACACCCTAAAGAGGAGGTTCACAGGAAGATCATTCATTGAACATACATTACTTTTTACTGATGGTTTTATAAAATCTGAATTGGAATAGTCTGACTTTTTAGTATTTGAATCGAGGTTTGAGTGAATGGGTGTCAATGGAATGTTTTCAGTCTTCTGAGGCGAAATCTTCAAGAACCATTGCCATTACTGACCTGGAAAAGTGAATGAGATTCCATGAATCTCGTTTTTAAGAAACAGCCATAAATGTGTCCTTCTACCACACATTTGCATACATTGCACACATCAAGACTTCCAGGCAGAAAATCAGTCTGTTCTCTACTGTCACTGACACCCTCAATCTTACTTCCATGACATTAAGTCCAGTACAGAGGAATTTCAGCTGAGTTTGATTATGCCCAGGTAAGTGTTTTTGTAGTTCACTTTTGCAGTACAGTTGCAGGTAACCTTCAACATCGTTCCTTCTTGCAAGCGGAATCCCTTACCCATAAATCCTGTAGACAGTTGTGATCCATTGATGTGTGCTTCTAAAATTCCCATAGATTTATGCTCATATTCCTTGCTAACAAAAACATAGCTCACATCTGAATGTGGTTTCTCCAGAGTCACTTGCAGGAAGATGAAATAACTGCCATCCTCTTCCACTGCTATTGTCATATTGCGTTGAGTGTTATTTTGCCACCTCAGTTCAAAACCTGTGGAGCCTGGAAGCAAAGACAAAGGTTACTTCCAGCCAGAATGGGACGTAGAAAAGAAATAGTTTCACCAGAACTGAAATACATTTACACTTTACACTGTTATCAGCCTAAAGTGCAGGAAAGCACTTGGTTTGGGCATAAAAGTACCCTTGCATATTTTCCATCCTGCATTTCATAGTTTATGCTCTCACCTATTAGGACTTGGCGGCCACGTCCACTTGCGTGGATACAGAAAGCTCATTGCATTTACACTCGCATTAAATTCTGTCAAAATCTGTCTCTGACCACTTCCAAATGTGGTTTAGCAGATTTGATTGTAATCTGACCACACTGGGTGTGTTTAAATTGACTTTTCATGCAGTCATGTGAAATTTGAACGTCTGATCAAATTGTAATAAGCCTCTCAGTGAACTGACACAAAACTAACAGCTGGTGAATACTTCTGTAGACTTTACAGTGAAAGAATAATAACAGATCAGTCTTACCAGAAGCATCAAGGTCATAACTGAATAGTATACGTTGGTTGCTCTTGCGTGGGACCTGTGGAGAGAGCGAATTGTGATAAAAATAATGCATCTTGCAATAGTATCACATTTACTATATCGTCATCAATATGTTTTAAAGATGAGAAGACGTCTTGATTGACAGCTCCAGCTGTAATGTGATTGTGGCATAAAGTAGAGACAGTTATTGTCTGCACCCATCATGTACCATAGATCAAAAAGAAGAAGCTGTGACTCATAGCAGAATATCCTGCGTTGTCTCATCTCTGTGGTTATTTGTTCTGCTAGCCGAAAATGACTAAGACATGAAATGCATTCCCCCTCCCCTTTCTCAAAATGGGAGAACTGGTTCCATTGTACTGCCCCTGCCTTGATAATAAACCACCAACTCCCACAGGGCCCACACCTTGCTGCAAGTCATGTTCCAGTTGCGGGAGAAGAGTGACAGTGATATACTACTTTAATGCTGAGACAAATGCTGATATTATGAGGCTGAAGCCAGAAACTAACTGGAGTAGATAAATGTGGGAAACCCACAGGGCTACTGCATTTACCACGAAGGTCGTCTGGGAAGAAGAAACAGATAAACTGGGCTCTAGGTTGGCTAAAGTAATTTCCTGGCACAAATCATAATTACAAGTGTGAAAACGAGTGCAATGCTGAAGGAGCTCATGGTTTCAGAAGTTCATTTGTTTCGTTTACCAAAAAAACAAAAAGATTTACATGCCACAAAGGTGTTACTACTGAACTAAACCACTAGAGAAATGCAGGAATTAAGAAACATTTCTCACAACCTTTCGAAAAATTCGTTAAGCAAACTCTGGAGCTTGTGTAAATCAGATAAGCTCTATTAAACTGGCAAAAATGTACTGTGGAAACTTTGATGGAAGGCGGCAAACACCATCCTTTTCATTGGATTTTGTTTAATTGCTTTAGAATATGTGTTGGGCATGTAGAGACGTGTTCCCTAAACCCTCACACTGACCTCTGGAGGCTTCTGTATGGATTACTTGACTCCTGCCTGATTGGGGAACGTGTAAAAACATCACCTTCACCTTAATGTCACCTTCATCTCAGGTGACAAGGTGCAGGTGTATCTAACTCTAGTCACTTCTCAATTCACAAGTTATGGTCAAATGGCACAACCTGTTGAGGAGCAGAACTAAACCACACCATACCGTTGTGTTGTCAGAAGGTCGGGGAAGGATGAAATGGAGAGAGATGGTGGCAGCTAGGACCATTGTGAGGAAGGATGCCCATACTAGCAGCACCCAGACCAGCCTCCTCAGCTGGGCCACATGGGCCCCACTGCTGTCCAGTCTGTCCTTCCTGCCGTCCAGCTGTTTGCTCTCGCGCCCAGATCCAGACATAGCACAGCAGGTGACGTGCAGAAATCCGCTGTCGAGAAGAAGTGAACCAGACGCAAGTGAGAGGCGTAGACCAGACGCAAACAGAACACTAATGGGTGAATGTCAGGAGTGAAGAGCAAGAGAGACAGACAGGATGAAAGAGAGAAAGTGTCTCTGCTCCCTGCCTTGTGCTCTGTCTGATGAAAAACCTCAGGCTAACTTGTGCTTCCTGTGCTGCTGGGTTTTTGCGTGGAGGGTAAATAAAAGGAGTGTCAGCGGGCGCGTTTGCTGCGGCTTCCTCAGCAGGTGTCCAGCAGGAGAGCTGTAGTGTACTTTCCCCCAGAGCATTAGTGATGTAAGTGAAGGAAGACAGAGAAAAAGGCAGAGACAACAGAGAGAAACACCTCCCTCAGTGTAGAGGGACAGGCCCTCTCTTGCTAAGCAACGTGAGATGGAAGGAAGCAGAGCGACGCAATGAACAGAAGACATAACACGGCGGAAACATGTCTTATCAAAACAACTACGTAGAAAAAACAGCATGGTTACGGTGAAACCTCAGAGTCAAGGGTGGCCAGCGCTGAAACTCTGGCAGACAACCCAAGGATGAATCGCTGTCCTAGAAATGCTAACATAAGAATCAAAACTTTCCATTTCTCTGGATTTCTTCTGTTTTATCTTTCTCTTTCCAAAAAATGACAAGAGTAAGGACTCTCCCTCCAAGATCTTAGCAAACCTGACCTTTAACTATATCCTCTAGTGGGTCAGTCACTTGTTTTGGCCAGTTTGAAAGACTAAGAATGGCTCTAAACAAGCTTCCTTTCCACTAACAAATGTGTAGTAATGGTAGACTAGTGTGTGCTGGGAAAGGCTTTCTGCAACAGAGAAATCAAGAGTACAAAAAGAAAACCCAAGAGCAAACAATAAAAGACTACAGGAGAGATAGTGTATACTGTGGCCAACAAAAAGCAAAAAGACTACCAAGTGAGAGTGAATACATTCTTGTGTCAGATACTGTATTCTAGCAACTAAGTAGTTAAAGGTGCAACAATTACAAAGATTTATGAGGAATATAAAGAATGAATGCTGTACAAAGACTGCCGTGTAAATAGCAACGGGACTAAAATGTAACAGTATATGAATGAAGGGAACAGTATATCAGTGAGACTCTGTTGCTTAATAATAGCTACCGTTAAAACCTGTCTTTTAATTAAGTCGGGGTGAGTGGACAAAGTGCTCTTTCTTTCCTCTCAGTTTCTTTTGTCCAAAAATCTCTATCATCATCAGTTTATTTAAGAGGCTTTACTTTCTGTATCAAACTGACTGTGACGTGACTTAATGTATCATTCAAAACGATGGTTTAAGAGCGAGATAGATTAGTGTTAGCTTAACAAAAACATGTTCTTTAATATCATTCTTTTTTTCTTTTTTTTTTACACTAAATCGCACACACTAGCTGTTGACCTAGTAGTTCCAGAAGATCTAGATTTTGTTCTGTGGAAGTAACAGATTTTGTGCAATTATTTCTTACCTTGGCATGTCCGTGTCTGTTCAGGCATGTGGTCTGCCTGGGTGAGTTTCACAACAACGAAACATGACATGAAGCTTTGATGGTTCCTTTCAAACCTCGTCATTGTTTTCCTCAAAATGTTTCTCTAAAACCATGTAGAGAAAAGAAACCCTCATAAAAGAGTGACCCAAATGATGTATCCTCATCTACCACAAGCAAAAATACCATATTCCATAGAGTTCTTTGATATATACATTTTATATATACATTGATAAGCCAGGTTCATGTGAGTCTAGTGCACAGCCGTTGACAGTTTGTTTCCGGGCTATTCCTATACATTATGACCATGATTTCACTACAGGGAGTGTGGCACAGTATACCTTTTTGTGTTTGTCATCCTCTAGTCTTTCATCAGTGGCCATACAACGCTTTTGGTTTGATATTTAGTGGTTGGAGCAACTAGCAGTGACACTGAGGTGTTTAAAAAGTCACACATCACAGCTGTGTGTCTACTCTGTTCAGTGCAGGCGCGCGCACACACACACACACACACACACAAACATACCACTACCATGTAAGTCCCACTGCTTTGAAAGCTTGTTAACAAACAAGTGGTAGGTGTGACTTGAGTGTCTGAATGTACATTACGAGGTCATGGGGGATTTCCAAGGGTAAAATTTAGTTGATGTTTAGTTGACTGCTGATGTAAGTGTAGTGGCTTGCCAATACAGGTGTTTGTTTCCAGGTGTAAGCCTATATATCATGACACGATTTCTCCCAAGCCTATGTATGTATGTACGTATGTATGTACATATGTATTTGTGTGTGTGTGT
>JBBIGA010113135.1:0-10562 GCA_037576975.1 Alestes dentex | reverse complement strand
GCAGAATAGTTAAAACTAAACGATGTAGCAGGTAATATAGAAAACTATAAGATATGTAACTAATGTAAGCTACGCACGGGATAGTCAAAGACGTTAAAATAAGTCACTAGCAATTATAGTTAGTGTCTAAAACAGAGGTAAATAGCAGGCTAGGAGCGCGCTCGGTCAGGCGTGCTCCACAGAGTGAGCTTCACGGTCACATGATTGGACAGACAGTCTGGGTTTTTATGAAGCCCGTTATGTCTCATGGTACGGTGGTTTCAGGGGGTGTTTAGTGTTCTCCTCTGAGCTTGTTGAAGCTGCTAGTTCTGAAAATGTTGTTTCTACCTGAGCAGAATTTATTCAGTAGCTCTTCCACTGCATTCTGTCTCATTCACATTCTCCCCTTGAAGTCTCCCTCGTTTTTTGCGCAGCCCCGTCTGCACTGTGGCTCTCCTATCACCTTCCTTATCTCCTTTATTTAATCCCTTGTATTTTTTTCACTGGATCCATCCACCATTCTCTCCCAGCTTTATAGCACTTATTCAACCAATAGATTGCTTTCTCCCCAAATTCTGTCAAATGGAATACAGAAGGGCACACAAACACATACACACACACACACACACACACACACACACACACACACACACATACACATATGGTCCTGACTGTTTGAAATGTCAAAGAGAACTGAAGTAAATTTGCCTTAACTGTCAAATTTCTCCCTCTCTCCCCTGTCCTCTCATTCTTCCTCTTTTTCCATCTCTCGTCCTGCGTGAGTTGTGGGAGGCGTTACCTGTAGGTTCTCCGAGCTCAAAGTTTGCCATAGCGAAGGCCTTTCTTTGCAAGTTTCATTCTTGATCGGTCTTTTATACTGGAAATTTACTGTAATTGTGTGAGTTGACACTTTACTTCACAATTGCATGCAAAAGTTTGTGCACCCTGGTTAGATTTTCATGCTTTGTTGATTTGTAAATGCTCTATAAAGAGCAAACTTCTGCATGTTTTATTGCATGAATTAGTTTATTTGTTGAAATTGTCATATTAAAAAGAGAATGTGGCCTGTGCAAAAGATGTCCACATTTTTTTTCAAGATGTTAAACTAAATAAATAAAAATTGTGCAGCAAAATTAGCAGAAAATGCCATATTTAAAACTGTGTTGACTTTGTCCCTTAGAAAGATATGTATTGACCACAGTGCATATGACTGGATTTGCGCTTTAGTATAACTTTTATTCCTGAGTGGGCCATGACAATACGAAAGGTGGGCCCCAAAATGTTATTTGCAGTATTTTTTTTATAATTAATGTTTGTTATAAAATTTGAAATTGCCATAAAATATCTCTGATTAAGTATTTACATAAAAAGTAACCAGAACTAATAAAACAGATTTTTATATTGCATTGTTCTGCATATATTTGATCTCTTTTGATCCGGAATCATAATTGCCAGACCAAGTGTGCACCAATAAGAGTTGCAGTTTAAGTTCTGGGTAGGTTGCAGAAGGGTTTCAGATTTCAAATTGGCCACTGGCCAACATGTATTATGTTTTCCCCAATATGAGCTGTGTTAACTAGTGGGCTGATATGTGAGAATTGCATTATTATCTGTAATAATGAACAAAAAAACAGTTGTTATGCAAATTATAGAACACACATTATCATCCAAGTCTCACTGGTGTATATTTGGAACCTTTTACATATTAGCACTTCTTAGCTTCTAATTGACAATGATTCCAACTGTGCTATTATGCTACCCAGGATAAAGTGTTATTAGCTCTAATATAATTAACTCCAGAAGTCACTTACAATCTAATAAGATGTGAATTCAAATTACAGTTTAAATAAAAAGTTCTCAACACAATAAAATGTCATTTTTAGCCAAACAGCAATTACCATTAATTTAATGCAGAATCAGTAAACATGAAAAAAGTCATACGTTAAGGCCAAAATGTTACCAGCCCACTCCGAGCCAACTGTCATGTTGGACTGGGAAAGAGGACGCAAGAGCAAGGGGATCTCAGAATAACCAGCGGTATAATCAGAATAGTCTTTCAAACAAAGGAAGTTCACAAAACTGAACAATCACTCAAAGAAAAGTACCCCAGAGTGCTTCGCACTTCCACCCAGGCTAGCGATGGGGGGTGAAGGTCACGTCCCACTTGTGTCCACCTTCAGTGAACGGGTCGAGACGGACTGATTACTATTTGCCTCTACTGAGGTAAGAACATATTAGGTGCTCACAGCGCACCGGAGCTATTCCCCTGGACAGCTGCTGTTATGACTCCTGTTACTTCTGTAAAGGGAGAGACAGAAAGGGGAAAGAGGGGAGAATCTAGAGAGGGCTGGAGAACAGCGAGTTCATACGCTGATCCTCTGCGCAGGATTTGTGGTTCGTTGTTTCCTCGTCCCTCTAGCCTGCATAGAGGAGCAAGCCTCTTTCTCGCTTTGTTTGCTATTTTCTGTCATGATCCCAGACGTGCCGGAAAGAAATGAAGACGAGGAGGAGAAGGTACAGTCTAGCATACTGGAGTGTTTTAATTGCAGAACAGAAAATGACTAGTATGCTCCCATAACCTGAACTAAGGACAAACCAACATAAATAGCAGAAAGGAACAAAACAGGTGTGGCGTCTGGCAACCCTGTTGCGTAACCGCTAATGAGACGTTCGGAACAGGTGGGTTGCCAGGCACAGATGAAAACAAAACAAACTTGCACGTGGACACAAGGGGTTTCCGCAGACTCAGAACTCCGGTGATGCTTCCAGCGGGGCCTAGAAGCCCCGGATGTGACTGCCCTGTCCGACTCTGGCTACTACTGCTGCCACAGGTTAATGGCATTTTTGTTCATTTTACAGACAATGCAATACAGATTAGCTCACGTGTTTGCTTGATAGCCATAAAGCCCCAGAACAAAGCTAAAGCATGACTTGGCTAATCAGCTACAGTAGGGTGAAGGTTTCAATATTTGATTTCCCACCCAAGAGCAGATGTTGCAGGCTTATGTGAAGGTCTGCTCCCTATATTTCTCTGTCTCTCTCTCCACTCTGTGCTGTGACCTCGATTGAGAATTGATTCATGTTGGGAGTAGCAATGAGGCAATGCAACTTTATTGCAGATCACTCACACTCCTACCCCCTCCCGGAACTGTAACTCTGTTTCTCTCTCGGTCAGCAGTTTCTCACAGTCTCTCATTTCAGAAGTGCTCCACTTTTACCACTAATACATCAGGACTAAATAAATCTTAGTGCGAGTAACCAAGTTTGCTGCTTTCGCTAAGAACACCAGATTGAAAGTGTGTGTGTGTTGCAGTGCATTACTGTGTATTACTAAGTGTTACAATATAAAGGGTGAAAGAGTTATGTGTTTATGGAACTATAGTAGCTATGGGCTGAAAGGGTGATGTTTCTTGACTCTGAGGCTGTTTCTTGACTCTTTCAGTGCTGAGGCTGTTCATACAAGTGGTCCCTTTAGACAATCCAAATTGGAACTATCACAAAGTCATAATAGTTTTACTGTATATATATATATATATATATGTGTGTGTGTGTGTGTGTGTGTGTGTGTGTGTGTGTGTGTTTATCTGTGTATGTGTGTGTGAGTGTGTACATGTGTACATATATATGTATGTGTATATAAGTGCGCACATGTATGCATATGTGCATACATATATTTATAAATAGTACAAACATATTATATGTACAAATAATAATTATATAAATTGATTAACATCTATCTTTCTTTATGTATATTAGGGGTCTTACACAATAAAAAAAATCTAATTAATTACAAGCTCTGATTAATCTAAATTAATCGCACACAATTTTGCTGTAAAAGTATTTTAAACATTTTATTAATTTTGGCATATGAATGAATAATCAACATTAAAGACTTTCAACATCTCTTTTATGTACTAACTGGTTCTGCACTGCTCATGTGCAGTAATGGTTACAGCAATCAAAAATATGACTGATGGAAATGACTAATATGCTGATGGAAAAAATGCTTCAGCAAGAATAATGACAGAACTAAGTCCATCTATAAGGTGCAGTTTAAGACAATATACATACAAGCAGGGTGTTCTGATGAATTATTGTCTCTTGTCGAAAGATGCTACCGGAGCACAAATCGACAGCAGAGTCTATTGATTCATGCTACCCTGTCGAAAAAAGTTTATATGGTTTACACATTTTATAGTTGTCAGGATCCCTGTCTCAGTGAAGGGAGGCGCAGACGCAGATTT
The DNA here is from genome assembly GCA_037576975.1 of Alestes dentex. Lineage (NCBI taxonomy): Eukaryota > Metazoa > Chordata > Actinopteri > Characiformes > Alestidae > Alestes > Alestes dentex. The sequence goes on along the minus strand of JBBIGA010113135.1, from coordinate 6,339 downwards.
CCATAACTCAAATGTAACTTTTATTTATCAAACAAAAAGACATGAGGGCCTAACACAAACAAACCCAAAACACAGGAGACAGGACGGGGGTTAATGTGAAGCAGAAAGTCAGGGGACTGACATCAGAGGTCAACACAAAACTAAATACTCATACACAAAGCACACAAACCAATGGAAACAGGACATTACTTAAACATAAACACCGGACAGCTGTAACTAATGATCCCCTAAACGAAACCCTGGTGTACACAGAACCTTTTAACATAAAAGTCCATACATAAAACAGAAAACAGCGGCCTCTAGCAGCCACTGACCAGGGACGTCTCAATAGTCAGTTTATAACACTGATAATGATGAGAAATAGGCAAATAATATGCATAATCCGAGAAAAAAAATTTAAATGAGAGGAGCCTAGATGCATAGATCTTTAGAGGTACATAGAGCCAATTTATAAAGCCAGGTTCTAACACTGAGAAATGCTTCTGTAGCGCAAATCAATAGCAGAGTCTATGGATTCATGCCTGTGGAGAAAAATACCCTGTGGAAAAATGATTCCTTGAAGTTTATACAGCTGCCAGTGTCCCAAGGTAGCACAGATTTCTGTCCGTGGCACTGAATCCCAAGACTGTGGAACTGCACATGCGCAGAAGGGCACAGTAGTATCTTGATTGGTAGCATGTTTCGGCAGAAGACCAGACCGGGTTAAAGTCACTAGGTACGATTAATCAGCGTTAATCTTTTTAACGCATTATTTTTCTGTGATTAATGTTAATTCGACACCCCCAATATGTATACATCTATATATATATATATATATATATGTGAGATGTATATAATAGATGTGTATAAATGAGCAATGCAATATAATAAACAATCTATATATACAGAAAACACAAGAATACAGAATATATACCACAGACTGTAAGTAAAGCGCAGTTGCAGTCCTGTAGTGTGAAGCAGTGTGACAGTTCAGCTGTTTAGGAGGGTGATGGCGAGGGGAAAGAAACGGTTCCTGTAGTGTAGACCTGGATCAGAAGCTCCTGTAGAAGACTGTACTTCCCCAGTTGTCTCAGGAAGTACATCCTTTGCTGGGTCTTTTGGAGGAGGGGGGAGATGTTGGTCTCCCACTTCAGGTCCTGGGAAATGGTGGTACCCAGGAACTTGAAGGTCTCCACAGTAGACACCAGGCTGTCTGATATGGTGAGGGAGAGCGATTTTGCGGGATGTCTCCTGAAGGCCACTGGCATCTTTATAGTCTTGAGCGTGTTCAACTCCAGGTTATGCTGACTGCACTAGAGTACCAGCCGCTCAACTTCCTCTCGGTATGCCGACTCATCACCATCCTGAATGAGTCCAATGACCGTGATTTAGAAGTGATCTCTCCCAGCCTCACTTGCTGCTTCCTGTCTCTCAGGAAGCGGGTGATCCATTGACAGGTAGCAGGTGACCCGTTGAGCTGGGAGAGCTTGGAGGAGAGGAGATCAGGCACAATAGAATGCCGAACTAAAGTCCACAAACAGGATCCTGGCATAAGTTCCTGGACGGTCGAGATGTTGCAGGATGTAATGCAGTCCCGAGTTCACTACATCATCCACTGACCTGTTTGCCTAATAGACAAACTGTTGGGGGTCCAGCTGGTGTCCTGTAATGTCCTTCCGATAGGCTAAAACCAGGCATTCAAGGGATTTCATGTCCCGGGGCTTTCATGATTTTCTGTTTCTGCAACAGCCAGTTCACATCCACTTCATGTATTCTGAGTTCCAGGGGAGAGGGTAGGGGTGTGAGAAGTATGATGGTCATTGACTCTGGGCTGGGGAGGTTGAGTGAGGAGGATGGAGGTGTGAGAGGTGTGATGGGGCTCATTGTCTCTGGGGTGGTGTGGGTGAGGGGTGTGAATTTGTCCATCTTAAACCTGCAGTAGCAGTATTTCAGCTTGTCTGCCAGGACTTTGTTTGCTTCAGCAGGGGGGTGGGGGTTGTCTGTAGCTGGTGATGTCTTGCAGGCCTCTCCACACCGACACAGGGTTGTTGGCTGAGAACCATTCTTTCAGCTTCTCAGAGTAGGTCCTTTTTGCCCCTTTGATCTCCCTGGTCAGTGTGTTCCTGGCTTGCTTGTATAGGGCCCTGTCCCCACTTCTGTAACCATCCTCCTTGGCCTGGCGAAGATGTTGCAATTTGTAAGTGAACCATGGTTTATTGTTGTTGTATGTGCAAAAGGTCTTGGTTGGCACACACACATCTTCACAAAAACTGATGTATGATGTCACTGTGTCTGTCAGATCATCCAGATTATCAGATGCAGCTTCAAAAACAGTCAAATTAGTGCAGTCAAAGCAGTCCTGTAGTTCCTGCTTTGCTGCATTAGTCCACCTCTTCACAGTTTTGACAACAGGCTTGGCACATTTAAGTTGTTGCTTGTAAACTGGGATAAGATGGACCAGGCAGTGATCAGAATGTCCCAAAGCTGCCCAGGGTACAGAGCGATAGGTATATAATCATATATAATATTCATTTTAACGTACAGCAAAATGTTAATTCATGTTCATTTTTATTCTCCTTTTCTCTTTCTTTCTCTTTCTGTACAGGAACCTTGGAAAGTCTGGATTGAGAGTCTCTTGTCTAGGCCTTGGTAAGTAAAAAATGTGTAAATGTACATTTAGTGCTATGATCTGCTACCTGCCATGCTTCTGGAAACCATTCAGACAACTGCAGTGGTGTATGGGCTTGTTTAAGATGAAGGGGGCAGCCTGAGTAGCAGTTGCAGTTAGAGGGGGAGCTTACATGACACCCAGGCAGTTTTACCAAATTGCAAATGATGATACTATTGCTCATAATCATAAAGGTATTGCACATAATGATAATGATTTAGCACACAATAAGAAACTGCACATCCGAGTAGCAGAAGGTTATTGCACAGATTATTGTGTGGGTATGTGACAGGGGGAGGAGTTATACAGTCCGTTGACTTTCTGTCAGCAAATGTATAAGTTAAAATTAGAATAAATGCAAACAACAAGAAACACAAATAATATCAAGATTTGTTTGTAAAAAGTACTTAAAGTTTTGTGAGCTGGTTAGAAGAACACAGGTTCATTTCCAGATTTCACCTTGATGCCTCCGGCCTTTGCGTGGATTTGTAAGCTGTAATTATTTATTTCAATAAAGTTTTACTTGATCCAAATCAGGTATCTGAGGAACTTGATGAGAACTACAATGTTATGCTGGGCTTCTATGAGGAGAGGTCTGGGCATGATTAAGCAAACACATACATATACATGAAATCACTACTGTATTTGTATACATTCTAATATTACCCTTTAAAAATATTCTCAGGTGTCTACGACTTGCCAGGCAACCAACAAAACAGGCCCCATGCTGGAGTACACTGTTTAGACAATGTTATGGTTCCACCATATGAGAAGCAATAAGGTTAGAAGGAAGCTGATAAGCATCAAATATGTATTTTACTCAACATTTTACACTGACTTAATTATTTCAGACACATTCTCTGAGGTAAAGTTGCACTTTTGTTCTTTTCATCCTATATATAACAAATAAACACAAGAAGACATGGTTTGTTTATATTCCAACTATAGGGAATATAGTTGGGAATATCAGTGGTGGCTAACCCATGAGGGTACAAACCTGCATTACTGTCTGACAAGGATTTGTAGTGCTGTGACTCTTTCTCTCTCTCTCTCTCTTCCTTTCCCCTTAATCTTTTTCTATCTCGTCTCGCTCTCTCTCTCACTCACTCCCTTTCTCGCACACAAACAACACACACACACACAAACTCACACACACAAAATCACACAAATACATACACACATAAATGCAGCCAGCCTGTGATTGTACCACATCAGCTGTTTTGTAGCAGCTTTTTTTCAAATGCTTGGAAACTGGAAAGCACTCACACACACACACACACACACACACACACACACACACACACACACACACACATGTGCACTGACATGCACACACACACAGCTGATCTCTCAGCAATTAGTAATGAAAACAAGAGAGCATAGTGCCTCCATGCTTAGGAATAAAGAATCATTTCTATGTCACCATTGAACTGCCAGGCTGAGATACACCAGTAAATCAAAGCATGCTGCAACTTCTGTGCCATTACAGTACGGTTTTTGATACACCACCAAGTGCCTTAACATGCCACTGCCATGTCAGCATCCCTGCTTGCTAGTCAGCAGTGGTACACTCTGGGTGCATCATAGGAGGGCATGTGTGTGTTGGTGTGTTTGCGTGACCTGAACCGACTGAACTTTTTGTCCCATTGGCTGAAATGGGTGCATTTGTCCCAGAGAGAATGGGACAATGATGGAAGAGTCTGGGGTCAGGTGTACTGCCATAACACAACACAAGCATTACTTACATAACCCCTAAACACACAGTATCCCCCAGGCAACGTAAACTTTTCAGTTCTGATTGAAGATTGTCTGCAGTAGCACTGGTGTCAAATTTAACCAAACATCTGCTGAGGTCTATGAGTGCATCATTGGAAAGAGTAGAGATACTGTTTTGACATGTCTAGGTCATTCAGCTTATTTATAGCACACGGTTTGCTCTTTTCCTGTTTTGTAAGCTTCTTCAAACGTAACTTCACATGATGTTACAGAAATTCTCCATTGTCATTTGTCTTCTGTGCTGTACCAAAAGGCCCAACAACGCTCTCCATACCTTGTCTGTTGTTGTCGATCTGCGCATTCATATCACCCATTAAAATCTTGATGTCATGACTGGGATATTGTTGAATGTGTCTTGCAGCTGTTCGTAGAAAACATTTTTTTCAGCGTCGTTTGTTTCTTCGGTTGGTGCGTACACTTGGACGATAGTGGTCTTCTCGTGCCTTGACTGGAAGCAGGCTGTGATATGTTTGTTTATTGGTTTCCATCAAATAAGTGCCCTGTCAACTCCTTTATCTAGCACCATTCCGACTCCTCGTGTGTGCTGCTCTTCGTGGCCTGAGTAGAGGATTGTTTATCCTTCACTGCATAATTTTCCACTTCCACTCCATCGCATTTCATTGATTCCCATGATGAGTTTGTATTCATTGAATTCTCTCGGTAGTTGTGCCATCCTTCTGCATTGATATAACGTCCTCACATTCCATGTTCCAATTTTCATCTTTATTTCGGCACTCAGAAGTTGGCCCATCGGAGCACTAATTTCCTTTCGGCTTTCATTAGTGCCCGTCATTGTAGAGACTTGCTCTTTGCATTCTTTCTTGCGCCGATCATTTCTTAGTTGGCTTCTACTTGCTGTTTCTGTAGCAATTTTGTGTTTTATGGGGCTAGGTTGCTAGCCTGGCACCCAACCTTCCTCGGTCTACCTCCGGGCTTAGGACTGGCATCGGCAGAGTTAATGGATGCCTCACACCTCACTAAAGCAACAAACCTTTCGTGCACAGCGTCAATAATATACCTTAAAATTATTGAACACTGATCCTGAGATTATCTCCTGTGTAGTGTTCAGCTGTATGTAGAACATTCCAGCTTTCTATCACTTGAAATGCTGTCTTGTATTAGGTGTCCAACGGTTTCAATCACTGAGCACACTGTAGTTTTGCAGAGTAGGGTGATAAGAGACCCTCTACCGCTTGTTTCACTCAACTGGTGTAATTTCCTGCTCTTTTCAATGCAATCATCAAGGTGCTATTTTAGGCAGACATCATGTTTTCCTAATAAAAGGATTAGTTCCAACAAGTTCCCATGGTCTACAGTGTCATCATTCAGTGTGTATACTGCCTCATTCTCTCTTTGCCTGTAGCTCAGTCCCCTCTTCCCTAGCACTTTCACCACATCCACGACACACTCCAATACCCGGTGTCTCTTTTTTACTTGTTCCCTATGTGCATACATCTGACTTCCAGCAAACATGCTGCTGATATCTGCTTTAGAGCACCTTAGTAAAAAGCTTCAGCACAGGTTCGATGTGCAATGCTCTTTTCATGCTCTTCTGTGCGCTGGTGTTCATGCCTCCAATATGCTGGTGTCAGCTATCTTTGCAAAAGCCATACACACAAAACAAAACAATACATGACATCTCTTGCAATATTTTTTTTTACATAATGAAGCAATCAGGTCCAAAATCATTGGATTCTCTGATAAAGAGGCACACATCTGCATTGGCATAAATATAGGTGTCAGAAGGGCGAGAGAAGGGAGAGGTAAGGGGAGGACGCACTCAACTATGTGATAAGGTTTTAATGGTAGATATGTACAGAATATACAAGAACACAGGACAAAGACAAACAACAATAACCCCGGCTCGACAGACAGGGACAGGACGGGACACGCAGACCCGTGCTCCCCAAACGAAC
>JBBIGA010113114.1:0-10562 GCA_037576975.1 Alestes dentex | reverse complement strand
AGAGCATCGACACCCTCTGAACACACACACACACACACACACACACACACACACACACACACACACACACACACACAAAATCATACGGGCACACGCCCACTGCAGAAAGAACACAGACACACAAATATACACATTTTATAGTGTGAACACACTCAGAGACTGCAGAGCATCGACACCCTCTGAACACACACACACACACACACACACACACACACACACACACACACACACACACACACACAATCATATGGGCACACGCCCACTGTAGAAAGAACACAGACACACAAATATACACATTTTATAGTGTGAACACACTCAGAGACTGCAGAGATACGGAGAGCCAGTCCTGCATCTTCAGCACTGAAGTCTGTCGTCAGCTGGAATGTACATTTTCTTAACGTTCAAGTAATAAAATGAACATTTTATACTTTATTCTGACTTGCATTCGTTGACGCGATCGCTCACCACTCGTATGTTCATTTTGTGCAATATGCCAACTATCCGTTCTGTCTTTTTTCTGTCTTTTTTTTTTATTTATTTTTTTTTTTTTTCGCTGGTATGGAGAAAATGCGTAAAGCTGATCTCTAGAGACATTGATCTTTTTTTATTGATACCTCTCCTCCTTGATGTCAGTTGACTTCAAGAAACATTTATGCCTCTGTCTGGTAAGTCGCACACATCTACGTGGACAGAAGAAACTACATTCTGTGTCCTGAAGGTTCTAGACAACTGCTCTTCTGAAATCAAGCCTAGTCGTTGGTCCCAGTTTGCTGCAGTAACAGCGTCTACTCTTATGGCAAGGCTCCACACTGGATGCTGGAACATTGGTTTGAGGATTGGGTTGCATTCAGCTGCAAGAGCGTTAGTGAGGCCAGGTACTGATGAGTTCTTGGACACAGCTCCACCTCTCCTCAGCCCAGTGTCGGGCCCCGTAGACCTCTCTGGCTAAACTTGGCACAGGTATGCCGTTAAACACCATCGTCAGCAATCAGAGCACCTTAAAGTAGCAGGATGTACTTATTAGAAGGGATGGCAGGATACGTTTGGGTGTTTACCGCTACCGGGTGAACCGTATTACCTAGTAAGCCTCAGTACCTACGTTTGATCTTCTTGCTTGTGTAGTAGCCATGAGAAGCTGGAGGATGTGGGTGGAGCTAAAAACGAACAGTAACCCTCTGGCCCCCCTGTGGGCCGTTCGTGTCGACTTCACTCGCTTTTTTTGTTTTACCATTTTAGCTGTGTTAATGTATATGGAATGAAATTTCCCAAGGGTCTGGAGTTTTTTTTTTCTTTCAGATCTTAATTTTTAACTTCAACTCATTAGATATATCAGTAATATGCTCCATACATCCAGTTGTAACACTCGACTCCCTCGTGGACACCTTTGGCCACCTGAAAACTACATTTTTTTTAATTCCATGTTATTTACATCACACAGTTTAGGTTAAAATGCTTTCTCTCTAAACTCAACACTCGAGAAATGTAGTTTTTAGTGGTTTCTACCAGATGATGTCATTTATCTGTTTTCAGCCAAGCGAGCAATTTTATATAATAATCTTAGTTTTTTCCCAATAGAGGAGTATGGCGGCTCACTGCACTCCAATGGAACAAATGAAAGACACAATTTTGACATAGGTGTGACCTTAAGGATGTCAGATAATGGTTTTTGTGTTTGTGCGTGAAAAAAAAAAAATTCTGTGTTGTTAATCAGTTACATATTTCAGATTTTGTTCCTTTTTTGGCCCCAGCAGAACTGAGAATAGAGAAAATGGGCATTTTTGAGGTTGTTCACTAACAAGTGCATTGTGCAAACAAGCTCGTATTTTAAGGAAAAAAAACCCAAAGGAATAGATATTTGATACTTATGACAAGAACTGATGTTAGTTAAAAACTTTATGTTGTAAAAATAGCAAAAAAGTATATAACACTATATAAAAATTATAAATAAATACGTGGCCATTACATTAAATCTATAAAATTGCTCGCTTGGCCAAAAATGGATAAATGACATAATCTGGAAGAAAACACTAAAAACTACATTTCTCAAGTGTGGAGTTTAGAATGAAAGCATTTTAACCTAAATTGTATGATTTAACGGTGTAAATAACAAGGAATTCAAGTGGCCATGATTGGCCACGAAGACGCTGAGTTTACGGTAAAAACGAGGAGGGCCAGAGGGTTAAGCAGCTGGGGATACAGTGGTGATATTTTGTCGGGTACAGATGTTGGATGATTAGTTCTGGATCATAAGCTCCACTCCAGTTCATGCCAAAGGTGGAGCTCCATCACTGCAGAGGAAACTGCTGGGGGGCTTTGTACCCCTCTAGTAGATATTTGGCCCTGGACATGGCGACTTCAGTCTCATGTCCCGAGAATCTCATTCTGCCAGTGACGCTTACAAGCTGCGTAACTGAACAACTGTGTAAGGAATGGGCCTGGGTGGTAGTGGAAATGCATCCAGTAGCACTGGGACGGGTTGGAGTGGGGTTTAAGGTCCAGAACTAATCACCCAGCATCAATACCTGCAGTCCTTGTTCCTGAATGCAATCAAGATATGGACAAAATGTCCAAAATGTGACTGCGATGCCTTTGAAGATTTTAAAGGGCCCATATCATCACTTTTCTGGAATTAAATAAGCCATAAATATTGTTTCAAATGGTACATTCACCCCCCCCCCCCCCCATCCAACCATGTGGAATTTAAGATACAAAAACAGCCTGTTTTCGAATGATAGTTTCCGCGACGTCACAAAATCAACACGTTTAAATTAAAGCTGCACGATACGGACACATTTTCTATTTCTCCAAATGGGCAGCTGGTGGCTAGGGAGTCGCCACTGAAACCGGAAGGTTGTGGGTTTGGATCCCAGGACTGCCAGTGGCACCACTGAGGTCCCCTTGAGCAAGTTACCGTCCCCACACGCTGCTCCCCGGGCGCTGTGTTCCTGGCTGCCCGCTGCTTCACTTGGTGAATGGGTTAAATGGGTTTAAATACGGAGAAATAATTTCACACTGTTCACACAGCTGTGGTGTGGTGTGTTCAGGGCCACTTGACTTTTAATGTGTAAAGCAGGGGTCACCAACATGGTGCCCACGGGAACCAGGGTGCCCCCAAGGACCACATGAGTAGCCCGCGGACCTGTTCTAAAACTAGGACAACTCAGCGTCTAACATTTAATTGTATCCTGTTGCTATTCTTCTTTAATCACATTTGCATTTATATAGATTAAAAAATGACAATATCTAAAACAAAACATTGAAAAAATGTTTATTATACATGAAGTTTAGACGAGTTTAGGTAAACTCTGTTCTAGTGTATCAAACTGGGAGCCCTTCGAATGGCTCAGTACCCGTGAAGTAGTTCTCAGTTTCAAAAAGGTTGGTGGTGACCCCTGGTGTGAAGTGTGTTGATGCTGCACTTCTCATCCACTACAGCAGGGGGCGCCACCAAATCTCTTCATAACTGACGGCAGAGGAAGCTCTTTCAGACAGGAGACTAGTGTGGTGAGTCTGAGATACACATTCCCTCCAAAATGTCTATTTCTTTTAAATTAAGGTGTTTAATATATCGTTATTCTGTACAGTGTGAAGCGTTTGGGTTTGTTTCGTGATTCCACGGTCAGTTCAGACCCCAGAACCTTGTTTATTTTAGTAAAGCCTTACATTAGCTAGCTTAGCTCTGTTAGCCTGCATCTGTTGTGTTGATTTTTCATCATTTTTTTACTCTTCAGTTCTGTTTAAAACATTTTTGTCCTCGTTATTACAGACAAACCTGCCTTCACAGCTCAGCCAGGATGGATATAAGACCCAATCACACCATTTACATAAACAATGTCAACGATAAGATCAAGAAAGAAGGTAAACCTCAGGTTTTTATTTTTGTTTATTTAATACGCTAGTGCTTACGTTGGTTTTACAGCTATATTTTGTGATTGAGATGCTTTTCAAGACATTAAAGGGCCCATGTCATTACTTGGGCCCTTTAATGTCTTAAAGAGGCTTAAAAAGGCTTAAAGACTGCAAATGTTGTTTCAAATGGGACATTTACGCCCCACCATCCATACAGTCCGTATATGGAGGTCTCAAAACCAACACATTTAAATAACTATCTTTATGTTGCTTGGTGGGGCTGCACTGATATGGATAAAATATCAGTATTGTGATTTTACAGCTACGTATTGCGATTGCGATGCCATTCAGTATATTAAAGGGCCCACAATTTTCGATGTTTTCAGTTTTTGTGATGTCACAAATCCAATGCGTTTAAGTAAGGGTTGCATGATATGGACAAAATAGCAGAATTGCAGTTTTATTGCCATATTTTGTGATTGAGATGCCTTTCAATATATTAAAGGATCCATATCATAACCTTTATGGACTTAAAAAGGCTTGAAGTCCTTAAATGTTTACAGTCCACACAGTCTATGGACTGTAACAAAAACAGCCTGTTTAATTCTATGGCTGAGCATGAGAGAGTATTTGTTTTCATTTTGGTTAATTAGTCGAAGAAAACAGCTAAACCTGCCTACAGACCTGTTAAAGTTGTTTATAGTTTGGGAAGCTGTGCGTAGAGTGTCAGATACAAGGTAAGATAAACCTTTATTCGTCCGGCAAGTGGGAAATGTGCTTTGTCACCGCAGAAAGGGGACAGTACATGACATTCGTAGAATTTTAGCCCGTTCTCTGTTGAAACTGCAGGTCTCTCCACCACTGTTTGAGATGATCATTTTACGTGTAGCAGCATCATATTTCTTATTTAAAAGAAGCCTTAGTTTGGGCCACTCTTCTTTGTCTTAATTCCTTCATGTTTAAAGTTTCCAGCAGCATGGACGCAGAGTTTGACATCATACCGCATTCGTTTTGGTAATCTGCAAGTTTTGGAATCAGAACATCATGCCGGCTTTGATAAAAATAAGTGATGATGCCGGAGATGTAGTACAATTCCGATGCCCACCCTTCCTTTTTTTAAAAAATTTATTTAATTATTATTTTTTAATTTATTTTCCTTGCCCACCACCACCCCCCCTCTTTGGAGGACAACTTTTTTTAAATTTGTGGTTTCATTTTACAGAAACAGTCATTAAAGCCGCTGCGAGCTTACCCCTCACCCCGCAGTGAAAAAAAAAAGAACTATTAATAATAATAATAATATAATAAAGCAGAAGCAAGACATACAGAAACAAATCTATAACACAAAGTTTTTAGTAACCTTACCAAAAAAAAACCCAAAAACAACAAAAAACTCAGACTCCATACACTCAAACAATTTTTATACAACAAATCAAAATAAATGTTTGGTACTTTTTACGCCCTTGTATGTGTGTTTGAGCCGTTTTGTTACTGGAAGTGGAGGATAATTAGCGCTGCTGAGGGCGCAGGAGCACCACACGCTGCCCACCCGTCCATTCCCCAAAAACTTATGAGATTCAAAATCTCTTCAAGTAACCTGTGGAGTTCTGTAGCAAATATATAATATCCTCAAACATATCATGATATTTCCTTTTTTTCTGGTGTTTTAAGTGAAATCATCTAAAGTAAGGGTGTGACCAGTCACAGGGCAGCGTAAGAACTTAACCGGTGGATCAGAATGTAATTAAACAGGCAAGAAAGAAATACATGTGACTGAAACAGAGATTCCTCACAAACGTATTTAGGAGTAAGTCTTTTTAAAATACTGTGCAATTTATTAAAACTTTTACTTAAGTGAGTAAATATAGCCTCCGTGTTTTGATGCTGACGAATGAAATCTCTCCTTTTCCTCAGAGCTGAAGAGGTCTCTCTATGCCCTGTTCTCCCAGTTTGGACAAATCATCGAAATAGTTGCTCTGAAGACCATGAAGATGAGAGGGCAGGCGTTTGTCGTGTTTAAAGAACTCGCCGCAGCCACGAACGCTCTGAGACAACTACAAGGGTTCCCTTTCTACAACAAGCCTATGGTCAGTGTTTGGGTATTCATTCAGTAGTAAAGCCATGTTTGAAGAGAGAGAACGCTGAAACGATGAAGTCCAATCTGATCTCTTATGGTAAAATTTGAAGCAAAAATCAAGCTCAGTCTGATTACTGGAAAAAAAAACAAAAAACTGCCTTTTAATCACTGTTTCATCAGAAGCTGCAAGGAACCAGTAGTGAAACAGCAAGCTTCGGATGGATGGATTGATGGATAGATAGATGATTTGTCAAGAAGACGTACAAGAAGACGTTTGTCGCTAGCCTGCAGATGCACACAGCAAAGATTTAGAAAAATAAAAGCTTTTTTAGATATGTAAGGAATTAGTGATGCGCAGAAATTAAACTTTTTTGCTAAAACTGAAATTTTGATTTCCGGAATATACTATAGGCATTTCAAACCCACGGCTTTGTGGTCTTCAGGTTCACAGACAAGTGTTTTACCCCCCAGACCAGAGGTCCCCAACCACAGAGTCAACTTAGTACTGGGCCGCACAGAAAGACAGAATAAAAATGTTTCATTGATTATCAGTGTCTGAAAGATCTTTTATTTTGAAGGAAAAAAAATGCTCGTCTTGGTCACGTGATACGGTACAATCAAAATTTAACCCACAAGCCAGCAAAAAAGAGAAAAAAAAAACAAACAAACGTTTGTTTTTAGTTGTATTTGTATCGTTCCGTGAAAATATTGTTTCACATGAGACAATTCGTGAAACTGGTCCGTGTCGCAAAAAAGGTTGGGGGCCGCTGCACTGGACTACTGCCACCACAAAGACTTACATATACAGACTAACACTGACTAAGGAGCTCACAGCACTCTGATGCTCCCAACGTATTTATTAGAAAACAAAAGATGACATTCGATGTTTAGTGGGCAAAATGGTAATATAAAGTTGACTCTTCTGTGCCATTGTTTTTTGCAGCGAATCCAGTATGCCAAAACAGACTCTGACATCATTTCTAAGATGAGGGGCACGTATGGAGACAAAGAGAAGAAGAAGGAGAAAAAGAAGAAAGCTCAGGAGCAAGCAGCCAATGCAGCCAAGAAACCAGTGGTGAGCTGAAATGCGTGGTTTCGATCACAACTCTGGAGCGATTCTGTAAAGAGCCAGTGCGGTTTCTTAAAGAATCCTTTAAACAGATAAATAACTTCTCCATGCTTTACCAGTTTAAGGAATCGTAGGTGAACTTTTACGGTATGTGGAGGTTTTTAAAATTTGGAAAAAAAAGTTATTCACAATCAAACATCTCATGTTTAAGATTTGATCTTCTATGTCAAATCTAATCCACGAAGGTTCGGCGTGACTGTAGGTTTTCAGGCTGAACAAACAGGGACGCTCCTGATCAGATGTTTAAGACCGTTTGAGACCAAGTGGAAGCAGGAGTTTTCCTGACTGGTTGGAATAAAAACCTGCAGACAGGCCAGTCCTGTTCCAAATCGTCATGCAAGAACCCTTTGTGGCACCTTTTATTTTTATGAGTGAAGAAATGGTGGATTGAGATTCATCAGTTGTTAATTTATAAATACTATGGTCCAGTTTGTCAGAGCCAGATTAAACCTAAACCTAAAACCTAGTGGTGATTCACCATCAGCAGTCCAGTGTAGCCTAAGATTAGGTTTAATATGGGGCCGCTGGTGGTCTGGTGGTTAGGGAGTTGCCCCTGTGATCAGAAGTTTGTAGGTTTGAATCCCATGACTGCTTGAAGCACCACTGAAGTACCGTCCCCACAAACTGCTCCCTGGGCGCCCCCTGTTGGTGGCAGCCCCCTGCTTCACTTGGTGAATGGGTTAAATACAGAGAAAGAATTTCACACAGTTCTGTGTGCTGTGTTGACGCATGACTTTACTTTTACTTTAATCCATGTGTAAGAGACCGGTCTTATAGTACAGTGCAAAAGTCTTGGATTCCTGAGAACGTTACATTTAAAACATGTTTAACTAAGTTGTGTGTACTTTTAAAGACTATTAGAATGTATGCAAATAATATTAATACAGTAAACACTGATTTATGTGTGTGTTTGCATAATCAGTCCCAGACCGGCCCAGTTTTACATTTTAGTTGTAAAACGCTTCCAGTACCTGTTTCAGCTCAGTCAGTCCTTCTTTAAATTAAATCAGGAGCTGCTGATGGAGTTTCACAATTCAAACAACGGCTGGAGGAACCGAGGAGGAATCTGGAACCGAACCTGTGTTCTCCTCACCAGCTCACACAGTATCAACTACTTTTTACAAACAAAACAAATCTTTATTATTTACTGCTTTCTTGTTTGTTTGTATTTATCCTAATGTTAACTTTAATAGCAGAAAGTCCTCACTGTTCAGGTAAATGGCTTTAAACAGTTTTCACAGGAGCCTAAGACTTTTGCACAGTACTGTATGAGTGTCTCTGGAAGAGTGGGATTCGCACACCCTTTTGCCTGATGCAGTTCAGGGTGTTTTGTAACATAATTGCTGTATTTCTGTGTGTCAGGACTGTTCAGAATGAAAATTATGTGAGTTGTGTAAATCCTTGACTTTTTTTTTTTTTTTTTTTTTTTTTTTCCCTTGTTTTTAGTTTGCTGCAAGTGCTTAAGTCTTTTTATTTTATTTATTTTTTCTTCTTGTTTTGCCTTCCAGAACGCTGTGAACACACAACCAGCTCCACCTGCTACAGTTCAGGTACGAACATCCTTTAATAACCTGATATACAGACACAATGCAAAAAAAAAAATTCAGTTCTAACAGCAAGTAGGCCTTTACTTTATATTGGGGGTGTTGAATTAACATATTCATTTCGATCAATTAATCACCGAAAAAAATAACACGTTTAAAAAAATAAATAATAATAACGCTGATTTTAACCCGGTTCGGTGTTCTGCCGAAACATGCTGCCCATCGAGATGCGCGACCGCGCCCTTGGGATTCAGTGCCACGCCCATAAATCTGTGCTGCCTTGGGACACTGGCAGCTGTATAAACTTCAAGGAAGCTTTTTTCCACAGAGTAGCAGAATCAGAACACCCTGCTTCACTGTAGCATTTCTCAGTGTTAGAACCTGACTGTATAAACCGGCTCCATCACCTCTAAAGATCTGTATATCTAGCCTCTTCTCATTAAAAAAAAAAAATCTCTGATTATGAATATTTGTCTATTTCTCATCATTATCAGTCCTAAACTGACTGTATAAAGTGTATTAGCTTCAGGGTAGCATGAATCAATAGACTCCTCAGTCGATTCGCGCTACGGTAGCATTTTTCAACAAGTTAGCGTAATTCATCAGAACAGCCGTGCTTGTATGTACATGTACTAAAACTGCACCTTATAGATGGACTTAGTTCTGTCATTTTTTTATTTTTATTTTTTCCCTCAGCATATTGGGTCACATTTTTGATTGATGTGGCCAAACAGTTAATAAATAAAAGAAATGCTAAAACTCTGTAATGTAGATTAGTCATTCACTCAAATGCCAGAATTCAGTAAAATATTTAAAATACTTTTACAGAAAAAAATGTGTGCGATTAATTTAGTTTAATTAATCAGAGAGCTTGTATTAGATCTTTTTTTTTTTAATCATGCAACACCCCTACTTAATATATGTTTAATATAGATATAATGCATGTATAACCACCAATGTATTACCATTTTGCTTAGCTTTAAAGTTTCTTTGTTTTATGATATTACAAACTTTGATAAACGTTTTAGTACTTTGGTATACCAATAGGTTATAGGCAATATCAGAATCAGAAAACGGTATTGATCCCGTTGGAAATCGGTTATGTGACGACCACACAGAGACATAATATAAAATATGAAGTCTAAATAAAAAAAAAATACACTGTTATATACACAGATTGATGGGTTATAACTCCAGTAGATAACAAAACATACAGCTAAGTAAATTACTAGTTACCAGAATTAGTGGTTTGGAGTCGTTGTCTAGTTCGGTGGTAGATCGGTAATATTGACTTAATACTGATATTTCACACGGTAAGACTATTGCACATAATGATGATATTGCTGTTACTGTGTATGAATGTATGTTACTGATGTCTTTTATGGCATTTTGCACTAGGCCTTATCGGTCCTTTTGAAACACGGTGCAGCTTGACACCACTTTGTTTCTTTTTGTTATCTCGTTTTAGATCCCTGATAATCCCCCCAATTATATTCTGTTCCTGAACAACCTGCCTGAGGAGACTAATGAGATGATGCTGTCCATGCTGTTCAACCAGTGAGTACAACTAAAAACACCAAGCGTACACACACTGAATGGTTTTACAGTTTAGAATCGCAGTTTCCTCGCCATCTTGCTGTTAGTGTCGATCCCACAGTGACCTTTACTTTTTCACATCACTGTCGTCTCAGTGAAGGAAGGCATTATGAGCGACTGCATCAATGCATTTCCACACATCTTTGTCATGTTTCTGCTGTTATTTCAGCTCCTCAATAGAGAATCGCTGGAGTGTACCTACAATTCCATTGCAGAATCACTATCTGTCTATAAAGTATAAGCATCCGGACATGCAGCCATGGAACAAATGAGAGCGCTTTTCCCTTTGTTTCTGGTGTGTGTGTGTGTGTGTGTGTGTGTGTGTGTGTGTGTGTGTGTGTGTGTGTGTGTGTGTGTGTGTGTGTGT
>JBBIGA010113103.1:0-10563 GCA_037576975.1 Alestes dentex | reverse complement strand
TTCTGAGGGTAAACACCGGTTCTAGACTGTTTTACACCAGTTATATTTACTGAAATCAGAGTTTACTGATACACTCTCATTTGCAGCTCCACTTCATAATAACCATTGCAACAGGCAAGAACTTGTTTTTTCCAGCTCTTCCAGTCCCCCTCGCTCTGTCTCTCTCCCCATAAGACCACAAGCTCTCTCGCCCCCTCGCTGTTTGACAGGTAATGGAATGAGACAGCATTACGACGGGTGAATAAGGTGGGTGTACGCACCGTGGCCTGCCCGCAGGGAGGCGTGGGCTCTCTGCACGCTGGAGGAAGGCACGGGGTGAAGCGGCGCATGGACGACCGCGAGACGCTCCTCCTTGGAGCCGAGGGCCGGCGAGGGCCCCCTGAGGAGCAGGCACAGGGTGAGCAGGGTGGAACCCAGCCAGGGAGGGGTAGCTCCGGTGGGCTGTGAGCACGCCGCTCTTTCAGGCATGCTTCCAGAGTGTGCAAAGGGCTGGAGGAGATATGCAGCTAAAGCAGAGGAGGGATTTCCTTAGACCTGGCAACTCATGTCCTCACTTGCAGGTCTTCCCCTTATCGTATAACAACCGGAATCCACCCAAATCCAACTTCCAAAGAGTTCAGAAAAAAATATTTTTGGTTAAATCACATCACAAGAAGGCGAAGAAGGCAGAAGAACCTGCTCTGCATCTTCCATGAAGCATCCTTCAGGTGAGGGGGGATTTAAAAAAAAAGAAAAAAGCCAGAATCCACAGCAGTACTCCAGGAAAGCGAGAGGGGCGATTGGAGAAAGAGTGAGAGGAGTCTTTGTTAGAGCCCCTCTGATGGTGCTGGAGTTTAGCGGTGAATTCTAAAGCCTGGATCCGGAGCCCACGGAGCCGAGGCTGCATCCCCGCCAGCCCTGGGGAGAGACTGGGGACCGAGAGACTACCAGGAGGGACGGCACACACAAGACGAGCTCATTGCTGCAGCGTTTAACTCCACACACACACACACACACGCACACACACACACACACTCACACACGCGCTCACACACCTCCACGCTGCGACTCTGCCGCCTCTCAGAGGAAACATTAAGCAGATACGTCACCAAAAAGAGCAAAAAACGAGAGATACAGTGGAGTAGAGGACAAAACACAACAATGCGGTCTCCTGGCGCTCTTCAGAAAAAAGTAGGCTGTGCAGAAAGAGGGGTCCGCATGTGTGTGTGAGTGTGTGTGAGTGTGTGTGTGTGTAAGCAAGAAGGAAGAGGCAAGACGCAGAGTGGCGATAAGAGGTATTGAACAAAAATCCTCCTCTCTCCTCCCTCTTTGTCTCTTCTTATCTCTCCCTCAGTCTCTTTAGGGGAGAGCAGCCCCTCGCTGGCAGAGCCGCCGAATGAGTGGAGAGAGAGAGAAAAAGGAGTGAAAGAGAACGATGGAGTCTGGTTGGGTTTCTCTCCCCCTCCTCCTTCTCTCTCTCTCTCTCTCTCTCTCTCTCTCTCTCTCTCTCCCTCCCCCTCTATCTTGGAAGAGTGTATGACAGTGTAAGTGTGCCTCTCTCCTTGTCCATCCTCCCTCCACTCTCTCTCTCTCTCTCTCTCTTTCTCTCTCTCTTTCTCTCTCTCTTTCTCTCTCTGTTTGTCTCATTCTCTCCATCTCTCTGTTGGGTGAAAGAGGTGAGGAAGGCAGGTGAGGCTCAGAGAGAAAAGTGAGAAAATGAGAGAGAGAGCGAGAGAGAGACAGAGAGAGAGAGACAGAGAGAGAGAGAGAGAGAGAGAGAGAGGAAAGGGGAAAAAAGAGAGAGAATGAAAGAATGGGAGAAAGAGAAAAAGAGAAAGAAAGAGAGAATGAAAAAGAAAGAGAAAGTGAGAGAGAAAGAAAGAAATCTAGAGAGAGACTACACACACAACTACAAAGTTGAATCCTTTTCTATTCTTCCAACAGGAAAATGACAAATTATTTCTCTCCTCTTTGAATTTTAGAGACAGACAGAGAGAGAAAGAGGGCAAGAAAGATAGAGGGAGGGAGGGAGAGAAAGAAAGAGAGAAATGGACAGAGAGAGAGAGAGCAAGAGAGAGAGAGAGAGAGAGCAAGGAAGAGAGAGAGAGCGCATGAGTCCGTCCCCATGCCGGGAGCACAGTGACTGGGGTGAACTTCAGCACCATGGACAGCGCCAAGCCAAAGTCAATGAGGTGGAAACGGTGGCCTTGCCTCAGGGAGGGCAGCACAGGTACACCAGAAAGCACTGAATAAACAAGATGCAAGACGAAAAAAAGGCCCGTTCATCGGTATGCTTTTCTGCATGAAATGCAAAGATGCCTATAAATTATGTACCACCAAAGACTTTAAAGTGTGAGGAAATCCAGAGGCAAACGCAGAAGAGCGAGGCACAGGTGACGAAACCAGCACGACGGACGGGAAGACACAAGACTCAAGGCGTTATTTACAGCAGGTTCTGGAGAGGCGGCTGAGATCACGACCCCTTCGATGACAAAAACGCAAAGAGTGAGACACTGCTTGGCAGGAGGAGTGATGCGTCCTACAGGTGCTCATCCCAGCAGTGGCATTATGAACACGCGAGTGCAGAAAGTGTCTCTCATGCCATTTCCTCTCTCTTAGCACTCAGGATTGTTAGCGCTGCATAATTATAGCTGACAAAGCCGAGCTATCAGATCAGCCCTGCCAGGGGGCTCGAGAAACGCTCGCCAACTTCAGAGGGAAATCGCAGTCCTCCGACTGGAACGCCACGTTTGCAGCGGCATCCCACAAAACACAGAACATTTCGGTAGTAGCAGCATAAGGATTAAGAATTAAGAGTCAACGTGGGAGCCAATCTGGTGCCTTCATAAACTAATTTCCTCCTGTGAAAGAGTGCCATTTCAGGAGGGAAAAAAAAGTGTGACACAGATTTTGTACTGTTTACAAGGGCGCCACCTGGTGGTGGCAAAGTGCATCACAACTCGGCGTTTGGACGCTGGGTCACATGTTCGAGTCCTCCCATTTCGGCTGACCTCAAAAGCTGATTCAAAGCAAGTAGAGCATGTTTGAACACAAGCACTCGCATGAAGCATCTGGAACCAATTTCAACAGCAGGGGGACTCTATAGGTGGATTTGTCTGCTCTTGTTCCCTTTTTCCAGCACTGACACAAAGTATTCAGCCTCTCTTTGTTGGTGCTCCACACTGCATTGTATTTAACAATATTCTGCTGAGATGCAGCGGGATGTTTGTGCAAAGGGAATTATTTTCCTCACGCTCCCTAGTTTCTGAATGCGTGCTCTTTCTCTTTCCCCCCCTCCTCTTTCAGCCTTCTTCCATTTGAGGAAAAATGCTACGGACACTCCCACCTCCTACTCAGTCCAGCTGAGGAATATTGACTGCTTTTTTCCCTACTGTTATTATTATTAAGAATGAGATTGCAGATAGCAGGGAGCTAATTAAAAATGATGCATGGGCTTTGTGGAAGGGATGTTCCGTTCGAGAGGGGACAGGGTGCTGTGTTTTTGACGATGAATAGCACGGACGTATCAGATTTAATTTCTCATACCGGGAACGTTATCTAATCCATACTTCCACGTCAGTGTAACCATTTCTTTTCATCGTCGCACAACACATTAAGCCCTTATCTGTGGTCGGTCTCTTTAATTGTTTGGCGTTTGTCTCCGTGGCCTGTCCTCTCCTCTCTCCTAATCCATTCACTACAATATTCCACAGTGTTCTGCGAGAACCCTCCAAAATCAAAGTGCCGGGAACTCGCTGCGATGCGAGTGCGAGCGAGTGAGTGAGTGAGAGCCGACGAAAGTGAAAAGGACCAGATTGACATAAATTCAGATTTGGGAAAATTCACACCAATCAGAGAACAGTCTGGGTGCGGAGGTGTGTGTGTGTGTGTGTGTGTGTGTGTACTGAGAGGGAGGTACAAACTTCTTCCTGTAACTCATCTACTGACAGGGACAGAAAACACACTAAAAAACGATCATTTGGTAAGTGAACGCTTCTTGAAGAGGCCACATCCAACAACACTGTATATAATTTTGTTTTGGGCTCCCACCACCCTGAGCAAGGATGAGCGGTAGTACAGATAATGGATGGAGTGCCAAAACTTATTATAACCATTTTACAAACTCTCTTTATCTCTCAGACTGTGCCTTTAAAACTGATTTATGCAAATGATCTGTGCTCTGTTTGGCTGTGCTGTATTGTGCTTCAACATGAGTGGGCGGGGCTAAACAGCTACAGGCCAGTAGGTGGATACGGGTGTTTTCATTACTTTTTAAATATAAAGGGAAAGGGGCATGTTTGCAGTTTTTCATGACTTTATATTAATGATGAACAGCATTTGTTGCAGCTGTGCTCCCTGAATAAAAGTATGGAGGCCTAATCTTGGATGGTAAAACCCCAGTGACAGTGTTTACACCCGAAACAGCCCAGAATGAACCTTATTTCAAAATCTTCCCCTTGATGCAGGTCCCTTAAATGTAGATTATACATGTATCAGTAAAACACAAATATTACAATAAGGACAAATTACTTTAATACAGTAAATGTATGTACGACAAAGTGTTCACTTTTCCATTCCAGCCCTCATTGCTCATGGAAGTATTACTTGTAGCTCTATGAAATACCTGGTCTGGCTCTTTTTACCTCATGACATTAAATTAGGTGTGACTGGAGGCATCAGGCACTTTTACTGCTCTCTTGTTTATTTGTATTTGTTCTATTGTTCCGTTTTGTAGAAAGAAACCCACAGCTGATATGACACTGAGACCTCTGTGCAGTATTGTACACGTCCCAGTGTGTGACTGTGTCGCTGTCAGTGCAGTAAGATCATTTTGCTGGATAAAACATGCGAAATACGTGATAGGATCTTGTAATGTTCTTACCAAAATCTCATAATGAGAAATATTAGATATAATTCTTACATCTAAGATGCTTTCATTTTTGCAGTGCAGTGCCGTGTGCATGACGAGCCGTGCTGTAGAGACGCAGCCCTGAGGCACAAGTGGACCTCAACACTCCCCACTTCAAGCAGAGAGATGCATTATAAGGGTGGGCAGATGAGACATTACTTCCATCTGACAGACAGATGTGTATGTGTGTGTGTGTGTGTGTGTGTGTGTGTGTGCATCCATGGATCTACTCTGCAATTGTGTCCAGGCCGCGTCTCTCTCACCCAGCTAGCTCTGAAAGGGTCATTTGGCTGGATGGGTGTATTCATACATGTGAAGGAGTGTGTGTGCATGCTGTGTGTGTGTGTGCATGCTGTGTGTGTGCATGCTGTGTGTGTGTGTGTGTGTGTGTGTGTGTGTGTGTGTGTGTGTGTGTGCGCGTGCGTGCGTGCGTGCATAAGTGCATGAGTGCATCCATGACACAAAACAACATTTTTATTTGTTTGTGCCAATCTCTCTCAGAGCATGAAGCTCATGTAGTAGATAATCCACATGACAGTTAAACAGCAGGCCAGGACACACACACACACACACACACACACACACACACACACACACACACACACACACACACACACACACCGTGCATCCAATAGTAGAGTAGGAGTGAGTGAGTCACACACTCCTTTATGCTTCAGTGACAAATCTTTAGGGCTCATGAGTATGAATGACTGGCTCATGTCTCCTCTGTTCAAATACATTAATGTGACATGTGAGTGCGAGAGAGAATTTGGCAAATTAACAGATAATACATGTGCAGATCCTCCCCTGCTCTGTCTGACTGTACCGTGTCTCTGCGTATTTTGGTTGGACAATAACGTCAGCAGTGATGTCCAGATTAAAGAGTCCATCTGATGACATTTTTAATGGAATGATTTCGATCTATGTGGGATGTAAATATGTTTTCCAGTGCAAAGCTCATGAAAAAAAACCAAATGGCAGGAACAGATTAGTTTTGAATGTAATGGATTTTGTGATGTCACAAAAAGCAACATGCATTCACCTATTCAGCATGCAGCAGTTTAACATACAAGACAAATGAAAAGATATGTTTTTTTAAAACTATATTAAATGCAAAGCAACCTATAGTTTTGGGTGGACAGGGCAATGTGTTAAAACTCCCAAACATACATTTCAATATTGTTTAATATTGTAAAAATATTGTTGAACAGTGATCAACAAAACCTGCTAAGAGTGACAGAAGGCTCCGTCCCCACAGTTATTTGGTATTTGACCTTTTGTGAGTTTCTGCTGTTTAAGAAATGAACTGCGGGTCACGTTCATGACATTTTACAGTCAGGAAGCACTGTTTAACTGCTGAAGTCCGTTTAGTTTTGGATTATATTAGATACTACCGGCTGATATCGGTAATCTGAACTTCAGCATACCATTTTAATACTGATAAAAAAAATTGATATATGCAAGTGGAGGCAGAGAAAAGGAGTGACGCGGCGGGAGCAGGGAGGAGTGCGGGGAAAACAGAAAGGAGAGATGAAGGAAAGTGAGCCGAAGCCTCAGAGTGAGCTCCTCTCGTGGCGGGGGGCACGGGGGGCGCAGGAGGAGATGCCTGTGTGGTTTCCCAGAACAAAGGCCGGCTCTTATCAGGTTGGCAAAGCCCACAGCGTGGATTAGCTGTGCTGGGCCTCAAGCCTGAAACAGATCCGCTTCTTCTAAACCAGCTCAAGGACTCCGGGTCTCCTTCTGGCTCTCAGCACTTTCACAGCACGCCAGTGCTCCCCAGCTCTCAGGCCAATTTACATGCAGGAGTCAAAGCCTGCCTGCTTTGTGTATCACAATCACGCTCATAAACACACACACACACACTTGAAATGACTGCTATAATTCATATCAGCCAGAAACTGCCTCATTATAAAATTATTCTCCACTGCGGTGGAGTGAGACGTACGACTCTATTAAGTAACACCACTCTGCATCAACGACGGTCCAATCATGCCCCCTAGTGGTGTAGCAGCGGGAAGCCTTGAATAATACGAGCCGCGTGAATAACATTTTATATGAAACTGTAGTGAACAGCAGCTGCGTGAATGGAAGCAAACAAAACAACATTTTCATTTCAAAGGAACGTGATCACAGCCGAATGGCCGCCCGAAGGGAGGATTTGCTCGACTTTGCAAATGAGCTTTCCGTGTAAAGACAGGGTCCCTCTCCGTCTTCCTTCTCACCGAGAACAGCTGAATCGGTGTCGTACCTACACAGCGTGGGTCTGTGCGCTCGGGAACAATGACTGTGAGTGTGTGGGTGGGTTGGTTTGTACACATCTGCATGGGTGCGTTAAAAAATGCAGCTTGAAAAGCCGTGTGGGTAAAATGGGTTGGGTTAAATTAGAATCCCAGGAGTTTATCAGAATGTGTGTTTTTCACAAGGTACATAAAAAAAAGAGCACAGACACACTCACCATCGTTGCAGAGTGGCCCTCCGAATGACGTCATGCTGCAGTCACAGGTAAAGCCCTCCCACTGCTGCAGACACACACCCTGATTAGAGCAGGAGTCCTCCTGACAGGTCGTGCTGGGGCCTACAGAGGACAGAGGGAGGAAACGAGAGAGAGAGAGAGAGAGAGAGAGAGACAGAGAGAGAGAGACATTTAAACCCAAGGGCAAAAACAAAAGAACAGAAAACAGCATTCTGAGCAAAGCAGCCAGTACCGAAGTAACATCTCCTGCAAAGGCACAATTGCTTCGCTTCAAATTTCCCCTTTTCTTGGCACCGTTATTTTTAGAGTGTGTGAGGAGTCTCTTCATGTTCCACTCAGGTCTAAACTTGACTTTGTGCATGAGTTTTTAGGTCAGTTTGCCACTGGTTGGATTAAATCGAGAGTCCAGTAAGGTGCGATGGATTATATGAATGACTCATTTTAATGCAATTAGCAGGAGAAAAAAAGGGGAAAATGTCAGGAAGAGTATTAATATGAGTTAGTATTAGCATAAAAACCATAAACGTTAAATGCAATCAAATAAAAGGAAGCACTTTAAATCGATGGTATATTATTTTAGTGCTTTAAATGAATAAACCTGGGCAGATTATTGGTTTATTAAAAGGCTTCTCGTAAGCATGCGCTTTCTATTTGCATATCATTGCAGTGACCCTTGTTAAAGCAGAGCGGAGGTGCCACAGGTCCAGAGTAAATTTATGGCCGCGCTGTTTTTTCACCACGTAATGATTATATGGGCCGCCGCGTTGTAAAGTGTGATCTAAAAACCTATTAGCTGTCGCATGGCTATCGGTCTAGGAGGCAATTTTAGCATCTGCGACAGCTTGGCTTCGGTGATAATAAGAACGAGCCTCTTTCTGTGATAATGAAGTCTGTTCCTGATATTGTTGAGGTGGATCTAAAAAAGCACGGCTGCCCGGGGAAATGAAGCCCTGAGATAAATGGGGGCTGTCTGGAAGGGTCTCATTTTCTGCTCGGCGTCTAGTGGCGGGGCGGCGAGGCAATGGGCCGGGCGCTTTTCAGCCCGGAGAAACACTTCTGCTCCCATTACTCTCACTCCTCGGGCGGACGAGTGAAGCAGGCCCTCGCCGCACCGCAGAGGGCCCCTCCGGTCTCCCTCGCCGGGGCCAGCTCTCCCGCGCAGGCCGAGGAGGGCCTGAGCTCGCTCCTCCCTGTCTTTCCTGTCGTGCCTGGAGACTATTTAAAGTCTCCGCTTTTGTGGAGTGGCATCCGGAGCCGAGAGACCACGCAGGCTCTCTCAAACGGGTTCTTATCAATCTGGGGCAAGTCAGGCGATCTGGATTTACATTCACACGGCGATCCATAACCGCACAGGGAATCCCATCTCATTTTCACAGGCTGGACTATTGCCATCTCACTTCTATTAGAGGGGTCTAGACTACATGCAGTGGGTTGGAGGGGAGGGGGAGGACCAAAGGTGGGCCAAACACATGCCTTTATTGACAACAGAACAAAAAAAGAAAAAAAAAAGAACAGTAGTGACAGGTAAGTGAAGGAAACCAAACCAACACAGGACACTTTTAAGGGCTGTAAATACAAGATGTGCCTTTTTTTTGGGGGGGGGGGGTGCTTGTATTTACTGTGATGGATTAACTTCCACTGGCAGCTAAGCAAAAAAAGTGATCTACAACATATTAGACTTTCACACTGGAGGAAGGGTAGAGAGAGGGAGGCACTCGGTTTTAAACACACACATATCTATCTACCTTGCAAGTCAGCTTTCATCAACGCAACTTTTGTCAGCCAAACGAAAAAGAAAAGCAAAATATATAAGATGTTAGTAAAGGCACTGAAAAAAATTGTTTGTTTGTTTTTTTGTGTGTGCTTGTGTGATTACAGAAAATTGATAGGTTAAAGTGAAAACAGGAAAGACTGGAAAAGGAGAGAGAACAAAAGAGAGAGAGCATAAAAATCAGGCTCTGGAGCAGCGGAGGGCTTAGAACCGAACCAAGAAAAGCCAGACGAGGTCGAGACATCGTGCTAAAAACACACAGTCTACAGTCAGCATCACACAAAAGCTCAGGAGACCACAGACTGGTAGGAAAGTGCTAAAAATTGTCTGAGAGAGAAAGTGAGAACGAGAAAAGGCTGAATAATGGGGGGTGGGGTGGGGTGATGTGATTTAGGTGAAGACTGAACACAAGGCCTGAACATCAGTGCGCTGGGAGCAGGTGACCAGAACCATGGTTTTCCGTTTTCTTGTGCCCACCTTCACAGCCCCTCTCCACCTGGCCCACAGAGGTCAGAGCGTCAGACAGCAGGTCCGGCAAGCGGCCGTTCAGGTCCACAGATGCCAGGCAGCCCTGGAAGCCCTCTTTAGAATGCACCAGCTTGGGCAGGTCCTTATACATTTCCTTAGATACCCCTCCAACATACAGGTCACCTGGAGAGAGAAGATGACAGCAGCTCATGCAGATGCAGGCCAAAGATTGTGGCGCTCTAAGAAACACTGCTAACACCAGAAATGTGGAGATGCTGACCTCTGGTGGGTGAGATAAATACTGCATAAAGAACCACATGCGCCAGAAAGCTCACATTCTCCACTAATGCCTGGTTTACATTGTTCAATTAAGGGCTGTTCCCACACCAAAAATGACAATCGTGAAACAATCATGGCAGTCTCTGTTGTCGTGGCTCCTAAATGGTGGTCCTGTGTCGTACTGTTCAAAGACATCTGTCATCACAGCAACCAAAGACAGCCCACGATTATTCTCTGACAACATCAGAAATTTAGGACGATCATCTCACAGTGTGTGTGCAGCTATGAATGACCTACAACTACTGACCAGCCAATCAAAACACAGCATGAAATTACATATTAATCAATGCAACAAAATCAAAACATGAGGAGAAATGAATGACACAGACCTTCATACACCATCACAAACACCATCATACATCTACACACATTCATACACACCATCATACATCTACACACCTTCACACACACACCATTACACATATACACACCTTCACACACACCATCACACATCTACAAACATTCATACACACCATCATACATCTACACACCTTCACACACTCCATCACACATCTACACACATTCATACACACCATCAAACATATATATACACACCTTCACACACTCCATCATACATCTACACACCTTCACACACACCATCATACATCTACACACCTTCACACA
>JBBIGA010113053.1:0-10564 GCA_037576975.1 Alestes dentex | reverse complement strand
TTAAGGTGGAGGGGTATGTGCAGGGTGTTGTAAATCAAAAATTAAATCACATTTACCTCTATTTTACTACTGCAATACACATTAAAAACGAAAAAGGCATGTGTAGGTTCATCTTGGATCGTAAATAAAATGGCTATATTTGCTATTATGATCCCTGGTTCCATTCACCACCACAGTAAAGAATTCAAAGTCTGTATTCTGTATAATATAATTTCACATTAAATCCACTCTTAATGAC
Source organism: Alestes dentex (assembly GCA_037576975.1). NCBI lineage: Eukaryota > Metazoa > Chordata > Actinopteri > Characiformes > Alestidae > Alestes > Alestes dentex. The sequence goes on along the minus strand of JBBIGA010113053.1, from coordinate 10,326 downwards.
TTTATTCATGACATTCATAAGTAATGCTGAGATGTAGGGAAACCAAAGAGGGTACGTTCTAAACATCACAGTCAAATTCCAAAGTGCAAGTATATGTTTTGGAATGCTCCCATAACAAAATTATAAATGTTTTACATAAGCTCATGCTAACTGTACCTTTAGCTGAGGGTTAAATGATACAAATATGTATATTTAGCTGTTAATGATCTAAATGGAGCGAGCCGCTGCAAATCATTAGTTCAGGCTGGTTTCACGGCCTTTGGAAAATGTCACAGTTGCTTTACAGCGGTTGCAGGATTTAAATAGCTCTCCCTGCAGCAAAAGGTTAGGTCACTGAAACAAATGGGTTAGACCTGAACTAAACAGAACGGTGGGTCTGAAGTATCTTGGAAAACCACCGTGAGACAAGCACAGCAAATATGTTTTTTCAAAGCTTTTTTCCTTTTCAAATAAGTGAGCATTTGAAATAACTTTCTATATACACACATACATTTATGTGTATGTATGTATGTAAACATGTTGGCCAGTAACAGTAGTAGTAGTATAAAAATGCCAGTGAGAGAAAGCACAATTTTAAATGTCTGTGTGTGTGTGTGTGTGTGTTTGGGGGGGGGCACCCACCCAAATATTGCTTTTCTCAAAGCAAATTCACTCCTTGGTACCATGGCTCTTCCAATTCTGTTCATCATCTTTCTCCTCCTCCTCTTCATCGTTCTCCTTTCCGTCCACCATCGTGTCCTCCGTTCCCAAGATCACGCTCTGTCTCACACTGACAGAAATCACCATGGCCTGAATGATGCCATAAATCAGAGCGAACTGAGGCAGGTACTCCTGAACCAGCCACAGCAGACCAGCCATCCCTACAGAGGACACGAAGAACATAGCCATGCCGTGGAGCCACAGTTTCAGGGCACCCTGCACGCCGAGGACTTCAAGAACGAACTTGGTCGGGTGCGAGACCGTCCACAGGAATCCAACCACAAACAGGTCGAAGAGGTGGCGAAGAAAATTGAAGCATATCTCATAGTGTTCTGGAAGAATTTCTCCCGTCCAGGTTTGGGCCAGGACCTGGAATGGAGACGGGCCCTTAGAGAGTGGTGTGGGGGATGGAGGAGGGGTACCATAGTCTGAAAGCTCTCCATCTTTGGTGTCCAAGGCCTCGTCAAAACCAGCGCACCTCCTTTGCCGGAGTCCATCAGCCTTGCTTGAACCCCACCGAAAGAAGTATGCCGAGGGAAGCATCCTGCTCCACCAGCGAGGAGCACTCTGTGGAGAAACTGGTTCCTTCTCAATCGCGCTCAGATCTTCTACTTGTAAAGGCGCGTGCGTCTCCTCGGCCTCCCAGAACTCCTCTGTCGGTGTCTTTTGGTCATTTTGATTCCTCTGTCCACCCCAAACCCAGGAGGTCAACCCCCCCAGGCTCCACCTGCTCTTCAGCTGACCCTCACTTGTGAAGGCCTTTTCAGGTTTGGCTCTGCTGCCCCAGGGGCGATACAGGTTCCCCGGGCTCACCCAAGCCCAGACACGTCCCACCACGGCTGTCATGGCTTTTCTGTTTTACTTTATAAACCAAAGAAGTCCTGAGTGTTCACAATTCAACCTGAATAACAAGTTACCTGAAAACTAACTTCACATTTACCAACTACTGAGCTCTCACTCAGTATCACAGGATGGGTTTAACGGTCAGATCATAGTTTAAAGAGTTCAAACAAGCTCACCTATCCACAGGCAAACACCATTTCATGTCTTCGATGAAGAGACATCACCCAAAACACACAAAAACACACACACCTGTGCTGAAGAACAAGTTCACCAAGGAGAAGTACAGACACACCCAGACATTCGGGGTGTAAATAACAGCTCTAAAACACTAAACCACTTCTCTAAAACAGGTAAAGGAGACCGAATTATCTTTTAAAGCCTCGCTTTACCACGTCACTGCCCTGACTGTAGTGTTTTAAACTCATTTGTGAAAGAAACAGCCCCCGACTCCTCTCAGCTAGCAGCTCTATCCCGGCTCTGTGGGTGAAATGGTGAGATGTCAGCCCCTCGGCTCCCCGGGACTCTGTTCTGTTGGAGATGATGTTTAAAACGAGCCCAGCTCCTTTTAAAATGAGTTTGTTGAGTATCGACTCGCTCGTCCTGCTGTGGTCCGTTCAGCTAGCTCAGCTTTAGCAGGGCGCTACCAGTGTGGCGCACGTCACGGTGACGTCACCCGGGCCGGTTAGATAAACTGAGGACCCCCGCAATTATTATAGATTTTTTATTATTTACATTATTAAACTACCAATATCATCAAACTACTATTATATTATACTATTATATAATACACACATTTAAACACTTTTATTACAGCGTGAAACCCGTTAACTCATACTTGATAAAGTTAATATGTTTAATTGCCAAAACCCTTGGTATGACCAAAAAAAAAAAAAAAAAGAGAAAAAAAATCTCAATATTTATGAAGTGAGCTCTTTCTCTGCATTGGAACTCTGGAAACATGTGTATGTGTGTTTGTGCTAAAATTACATAATTTGAAATAGTAAATAGTACAAATCGAGTGTAAAAATTGGACTTTAACTTATACTGATCTATTTATTTTTGGTTTTAACTTTACTATATTTACTTGCCAAACAACTTTGGTGCACTTTGGTCCCTCAAGATAGAAAGGAAAAAACCTCTCTTCTAATGTTTATGAGGTGAACTCTTCCTCTGCATTGACAGTAAATGTTAAAAACGGTAAATCAAGTACAATTTCTAATTAGTAAACAGAGAGAAACTGGTTTACATATGAAGTCACTTTTTCAAAATAAAAGTCCTGTGGTTACATACCTGCAGCGGGTTTTTTTTTTCTTCAGGGTTTATAATTACAGGACCAGTTTTAATCCAGTGTTACCTTGTGCACTGTCGAGCTCAGGGTAATGTAGAGTTTGGTGTTGAAATGAAAGGTATCCAATACAAGGGACTGGACACCTTTAAGTTTACGATCAAGTTTGTGTACACTTGAAATCCAAGCCCACTTGGATTTTACCAATTAGAAAGAGAAGAGTTACACCCATTTAAACCAATAAATAAAATAAAAAGGACACAAATAACATTCTACTAAAATTAGAAAACCTTCTGTACAGGGCTTTCAGCATTGTCAGGATTAGGAAAAGGTGTTTCATGGATCTATTTGAAATTTGTGTGTATATTATATACACAAAAATATATACACACAAAATACACATCATGCACTTCTCCTGAAAATATCACAAGGCATTTCCAGCATTAAGGCATCACCAGACATGTCCCACATACACCAAATTATGCTTTTTATATTTACCAGAATCTAGCAAGCACTAATGTGGGGGAAGTACTACAGTATCACACCGAGCACCCAGAGTAATTTTATTTTATTTTTTTACACATACACACAAATATGTGCTTAGCTCATCATAGACAACCCAACCATGATATCCCACTTTTTCATTTGGCTTCATTAAATTAACCTTTGAACAATAAAACCAAAAGTAGCCAGTTATGTTAAATCAGCATCACTTTATTTGCATCAGGAGGCCGATACAAGCAGAATCCACGGTACAATTCAAAAGTCATAATGGCCGTTCACTGAAACATGTCTGAGGTCCTTTCCACCATGACACCAACTCCGTCCTACAAAATACAGGAGCATACATTAAACATCTGACGAAAAGCAGAGTTTCAGCAGGATTCTCCAAACTGTGTTTCAGTGCGCTGCGAGAAAACTTCATCTGATCTCAGGTGAACCGAAAATGCAACTCATCATTAACACTGAAAATACTGAAAACCAGAGAGAGACCAGTGCTTACCAGAACGTTGGCAGTTGAGGTTCATAGGCCTGGCAAAATACAACAAATAACTCATTAAGTTCACTTTGATTCCAAATACATAACATGCATTAATAAAACGGCTGTGTGTTCAGTGCACTTTGGAAAAACATCATGCTCTCAGAGACTCTAGTCTATTGAATCATCCTTACACATGCCGGAAATGAACAGTTTATAATAAAGACAAATCTCACCTCAAAACCTCTGCTTTACTGAGTGTGCAACGATACACAGGCATCAAGTCCACAGCAATTTTCCTGCTGAGAGAAGTAGCCTGGTCACAAATGTGAGTATTCCCATCATTCCCACATTATCCTAAGTAAGGTTCCCTTAACATGTGTGCATCCAAATAAATAGGGAATTCCATTTACATTCGTTGGAGAATGAGAGGCATGACAGCGAAAATTACAGACCCTGGGTGTTTGCATGGCCAGTTTGTCTTTGCTCACGTGCATTTGTCATTTTCTGCTGCCGTCAAATTCAGTATTCAGTCATTTTGGCTACAGTCAAATTCTATAGCCCAGAGAGAAGTCATGTTCAAATATTGGTCCAAACTCACATACCATGGGTGAAATGAGCAGCTATGGACCATCTTCAGCAAACTCCATACAGCCTGCAAAACAAACTGCCTTTAACACCTGGTTTATCTTCTTTAAGACACAAGGAGAAGGTGCAGAACATGTTCAGCGCACTGAAGAGCATCATGTAGAAAATCAGAGACTCTAGTCTTAGGAATCATCATCACACATTCAGCACAGACCGGGAACTAAAGCATTTCCAAATTACACTCACCATCCTCAACACAGCTGCAGTGGAGGACCATATTCACCAACCTGTAAGTCAGAACACACCAGGGTTCAGAGCCTGACTGCAAACAATAAGAACGAAAACATTTTTCAAGCTAAGCTGTTTGAAACACACTGTTAAAGGAAAGAAAGCCTGAAATATGACCATGCAAAACATGTGCTGGTTTAAAAAACCTTTTATGATGGCTAATAAAACTATATATTACAGAGGGAATCAAGATAATACCTGAATACATTTAATAGCACTTGTGATGGTGGTGATGCATGTTGCCTCCTGAAGGTCTTTTGTATAATGTGTCCTCATTAATAAGAGTGATTATTTTCTCAGCTCGTGTGTATTTGCATGTATGAGCATATACATTATATTATGCCTATGGACCAGTTCTGCCCTGCTTTGCTCAGGTTTGAGAGAAATACTGTCTGATATGACAAAAACTACTGTAAGGGATTAGAACTAGAGCTGTACAATTTTGTCTATTGTTATTGCATTATCCGTCTCTGCAATACGGATCTCACAAAAGGGTGCAACATGCAAACGAGCCACTAATCAATCTCAGCTCCAGGTGAGTTACTGGGTGTTCAGATGAATCCAGATCTTCTTTAAATCCAACACATCATTATTTTGGCTAGTCTTTAACTATTAAAAGACACTGATTGGCCAAGGTATATTTGAAATGGCCCATATTCTACACTTTCCTTATACTCATTCCTTGACATTTGTGTTCCACAATATTACCACTTTCCAAACCATGTTCATCTCTTAGAATTAATCCTTAAAGCTTTTTTAATCATAAAAGCAATATGAGCCCTTTAATATATTGAAAAACGCTGCAACCACAATATATCTCAGCATAATCGCTACACAATAATCCCCCAGTTTTACGCAGATCAGAAGGTGCAGAATCAGTCTTCGCAGATTCTACATGGAAATGTAGCTGAATTTACTTTAATATTTATGTTACAAAATAAGTAAAGCAGAGAATATTTGCAGTTTCTGCGTTATTGTGGGGATTTCTGCATGCAATCATCAGTTAGGTTCTCAGGAAAAGATGACTGATTCCGCGACTTTTGATCCGCGTAAAACTGGGGGATTACTGTACTGCGATTATGCTGAGATATATTGCGGTTTCAGCATCTTGCAGTACATTAAAGGGCTCATATTGCTTTTATGATTCTAGCACTGCAGGTATTTACATTCTAGCACTGCAGGAGTTCAGTGTAAACTGTACAGTACAAACAGGTTTACCTTTATGTATTAAACTGAGTTTAAAATTAAAGTGTTTTGGGAGCATATTTGGGGCATATTTAGGATTTACATTATGAAAATAGGCATTTTTAGGCATTTTTTTTTTTTAACCACAACAGGATTTCTCACTTTAAGCAGGTGCTCCTGGAACGTAACCCCTGCGAGAAGCGGGGGATTACTGTACACATTTCATCCATATCATGCAGTCCTAGTCTAAAGACACTTACCATGGGTAAAATTAGCAGTTATTGGACCATCTTCAGCCAACTCCATACAGCCTGCAAAACAAACAGCTTTTTAAAACCCGGTTCTTCATCTTTAAGTAACAGCAGAAGGTGCAGGACATGTTCAGCGCACTGAAGAGCTTCATGTAGAAAATCAGAGACTCTAGTCTTAGGAATCATCACCACATGTTCAGCACAGACTGGGAACTAAAGCACTTCCAAATTACACTCACCATCCTCAACACAGCTGCAGTGGAGGACCATATTCACCAACCTGCAAGTCAGAACACACAAGGGTTCAGAGCCTGACTGCAAACAAAAATGAAAACAGGCTGGGCCATTTTCCAAACTATGTCAATCAATACATACAGAATTAATACTAAATTTAATTTAATTAGAAAAGTGATATTGCAACAGTAATTTATAACAGTAAAAACAATTTAATCTAGATCATGCATCCCTGTTATATCCACATTGAGATGCGCTTTTAGACGAAAATAGACTAATTTTATTACAGGCTACAGATAATCATTGCACAAGAACTACTTCACATGAATATTTCAGAAGAGCACTCAGTTCAATAATTTTCTGCATTTTTATGCAGTCACCTGCACTATAAAGCCCAGAGAAGACGTTCAAATATTAGCCTAAAGTTACTTACCGTGGGTGAAATGAGCAGCTATGGATCATCTTCAGCCAACTCCATTCTGCCTGCAAAACAAACTGTCTTTAAGACCAAGTTTATTTCCTTTCGGATGCAGCAGAAGGTGCAGGACATGTTCAGCGCACTGAAGAGCTTCACGTGGAAAATCAGAGACTCTAGTCTAAGGAATCATCACCACATGTTCAGAACAGGCTGGGAATTAAATTACTGCGAAATTTCACTCACCTTCATCACAGCTGCAGTGGAGGACCATATTCACCAACCTGCAAGTCAGAACACACCAGGGTTCAGAGCCTGATTGCAAAGGGTAAGAAATAAAACAAGCCAGGGCATTTAACAACCTACATTTAGCCCTTAGATGGAATGACTAAAGCTTTATGTAGATTTAATATACTGAAAGATATTGCAATCACAATATGTAACAGTATAATCACAAATACTTATTTTGTTTATCTTATGCAGCCCTGATTATTACCAAGTTCAGATGCACATGTGTAGGTATATACATACATGCATGCATGCAAACATACATACGGATACATACACACACATATGAGCATGTCTATATACACAAATATATTTAGATACATATGTGCACAGATATGTATACTATTACATATATAAACAGCTACACGCAAACTAAACTATACTGTACTTTTTAGACTACTGTTCTTCATGACAGAAACGTCTTTATAAGAATATCGAGTGAATGCAGCCAACTACACCCTAAAGCCCAGAGAAGAGTGACGTTCAAACGTTCAGACTACAAGACTCTTACGATCACCATACGATCAGAAAAGACTGGGAACTAAAGCATATCCAAATTACACTCACCATCCTCATCACGTCTGCAGTGGAGGCCCATTTTCACCAACCTGCGAGTCAGAACACACCAGAGTTCAGAGCCTGACTGGAAGTGAGGAGAACTAAACCAGGCCAGGTTCATGAAACCACGAGGTCTGAGCTGTTTCTGCAGCCTGCAGACCAAACATTAGCAGATTCAGTTCAATAACAAGACGCAAAGCACCGCTTGCACACTGTTTAAACTCACATTACACCTCACAACAAAAAGAAAGCACTTTACTAACTAACCTGCGTGTTCTTCACAGCGCCGTGCCTGCGGCGTGCACACTCACGTGGTCAGGGAAGGGGCCTCCTCTGTACCTGAGCTTTTATGGGTTCTAATTTGGTGGCTGATAAACTGCCTGTTCTAAAACAATGAACAAAAATAAATTTCACACAAAAAAATAAAGCATATGTTGTGTTTCAAACCACATATTACTGTTCTATACATACTAAGCGACTGAACGCATTGTTAACAGTAGTGTGCTACTTACGTGCCATTTATTTTTGACAGGCTGTTTCATTTCACGTTCCATAACACTAGCACACGCGCCCTAGTGTAATCTACGTGGAGAAAAGACGCGTTTAACATTTAGCCACATGTTACACGGCTCATGTTATTTGGTTGTAAAAGCCGTACTTTTGTCATTTATGTCTTGCACTGTAGGGTTTTGGGTCGAAAGAGTTTCAGCCAGAGCCAGAGAAAACATTATTATTATTATTATTATTATTATTATTATTATTATTAGTAGTAGTAGTAGTAGTAGTAGCGATGTAATTGTTGTTGTTATTATCATTATTATTAGTATAATTATAATTATTATTATTAGTAGTAGTAGTGATGTCGTTATTATTGTTAGTAGTCTTCTTTTTCTTCTTATTGTTGTTGTTATTATTCGTATTATTATCATCAGTATTTTTTTTTTTGACTAGACTGCATTGTAGCGTGTAATATGACAGCCACACAAGTTTTTAAATAATGTAATGTAGCCTTTTGTGCTTCATTTAATGTGTGTTATTGTTGGTCTTGATGTTTGTGATAATAACAGACTGAGAAATACATTTTATTCTTAGCTGAAATCTGATATTTGTAAATGTTGTGTTAGAATTAAAGAACAAAATTAATTTTGAATCAGAATCAGAATCAGAAAACTTTATTTATCCCGGAGGAAATTGTTTATGACACACAGCCATATATTGGCTGCTGAAGTTTGATAGGCCGTTGCCGGTCATCGTGTTGAGTGAGTCGAAATAAACTGTCGAAGATGTGAGCAAATATACCAAACATATGTATGTATACACATTAAATTACAACACTGTTACTTGTGTGGTTCTTGACATATTGAAATGTTTCAGCTGGAACTCTCCCTGTGGACAAAATTTCAGGACAATTGCATGTTTCAGCTGCAAAATTTTGTGTAGTTTGGACCTTTACATTACATGATATTGTCTAGTGAAGCGCTAGACTTTGGTGTTGATGTTATTCACTAGCTCCAAAAATGAATCGTAATAAGCTCGAGTCATATGCCTCTTAGAGGCCAATATGTTCTACAAAAGTCAGTTTTTCTTGAAGCTATGGTCTACTCAGGGCCCACCTAGGGGCTCACGTCTCTCAGCCTTGAGTGGCTACAAGCATTTCCACGATTTTAGCAAAGCACCTGTTCATGAGAGGCTGCTGGATGTTTTATTGATTGATTGATTATAAATTGCAGTAAGTAGACAATGTTATAGTGTTACACATATCAATACATATAAATTATTCAACCTCAGATAGAAAAGTAATATCCTGATTCAGTTGATCACTCTCCACAGACTGATTTGTGGTGGTCCGGTCTCCAGAGATTAAGAGACAGAGGCAGGAAGGGGAAGCGGTCTGCACTGAGAGACTTTGCATGGGATTTAAAATGCAAATATTATGTTTAAAGAGTAGATTCTGTGAATAAATGCCACATTCGAGAGGGGCAATCCAAAACCTTCTCAAAACTAATGTAACTGTCATGTTTCGGTGTGCGGCCGCTAGAGGCCGCCAAAGTTTAAGTTTTGTACGTGGACTTCTATTATAAAGTGGGTGATGGGGTGGGTTTTGTGTTCTTGTTTCAGTTTAAGGGTTTGTGTTCTTGTTTCAGTTTAAGGGTTTGTGTTCTTGTTTCAGTTTAAGGGTTTGTGCTCTTGTTTCAGTTTAAGGGTTTGTGTTCTTCTTTCAGTTTAAGGGTTTGTGCTCTTGTTTCAGTTTAAGGGTTTGTGTTCTTGTTTCAGTTGTCGGTGCACCTTAGAGGTCTGCAACGGGGCGGAACGCTCGCGGGACCCGCGGGACATGGCGCAAAAGCATACGGCGCGGGTCTACAGTTTCTTGCGGGAGTGGGTGGGAGTAGAGAGATGTGTTCGCAGGAGCGGGACAAAGACATTGTTCTCTGGATTCCCACAAAGTATACATTTGCTTCAAATACATTTTAAAAATTGTTTTTATGTGGGGAACAACATATGTGGTAGGCGACCTAACCTGTGGATGTTTGCATTGCGCGGGAATCTCTGGAATGCCAGGCGGCAGAATGGAAGCGCAATGAGCGTAATGAGCGCTGACTGAGGTCGGAATAAACGCAGAGCCGCGCCACTAATTTCAGTGTTTCCCTATATTTCTCTCATTTTGACTGTGAAATGTTTCTACTGAGACTGTTTAGATATTTTTAATTCAGGT